>PVJO010004717.1:0-106533 GCA_004026905.1 Hystrix cristata
TACATACCCACAGTCTGCTCAGAGCTGCAGAGTTAATAAGTGGCCAAGCTGGGGCTTGCACCCAGCAATGGGGTTCCAGGACTGTTTCCTGACCTCCACTTCTTGGAAGCTACTTTCATGGAAATGTGTAAGAGGGGGCTGGGTTTGATATTATATTTTGAATCATTTCTCCAGTCACTTTCCTTGGATTCCATGATGATTACAATCAAAGAAAAAGCCTCAAGTTCTCTCCTTGGAGTTTTAACTGGAGAGAGGCTGTTTCTGGTGGGTTTGGTGGGTTTGCCTCCAGTAGACTTCATCTTCTACGCCTCTGGGATGCTTGTTGGACTTCTGTGTTTTCGTTGCTCTTTAAATCCTTTAAGTGAGATTGTGTGAGTAGAAGGTTTACACTCCTGATTTATCCGTTTCTGGGTCTGGCTTGAATCTCTGGTACTGAGGGGTGTGAACAGAGCTGTGGGGGGTTCAGAAGCTTCAGAAAGGAGAACCAGAACAGATCTCCTTGCTGGGGTCCCCTCGTCCCACTTCCAGAAGCAGGTGGCTCTATTTTTGAGATCTAGAGGCAGGGGAGACTTGGTGCAGAAACATTGAGCAGCATGGACAGTACTTATACCAGGTTTCCTTATATTTCCAGCCCAGAAATGCAAATTCATTAGTCAGTCTTCCTTTCTACAGCCCTGGCCATCCTATTTGGATGCTTTTCATGGCTCAGCCCCATGCCACATCCTGGTGGCTCTCTCTTTGCCCCTGAGGCTGACAGCTGGCTCCAGAGTCTGTGCTCACAGCACTAAGAAACAGACCCTCATGTGTGCAGCATCCTGCTCAAGACTGCCTTTGTTCCTACTGCACCCCATCTTGTACAGGAGAGGGTGGCCAGGTGGATCCCTCAGGTACAGCAGCACATGCAAAGGAACCGTGCCTTCCCTGCGGTCCGCTCTTGAAGGGGCCCCTCTAACTCTCGGTGGCCAGGGACCCACACAGGCCACACTGGTGTGAGAACAACCCTGCAGGGTCTGTATCTGCAGAGTGTCTGCTGAATGCTAGCCATCATGCTGTGTGCTCATCCGGGTCTCTCAAATGTCACTTAATCCTGAGAATCCTTGGGCAAAAAAGCAGAACAGAGAAGGGAAGAGAAAAGAAGAGAAGACAAGGCTAGGCTGAGTTTAATGCAGTGGTTTCTTTTTGCAAGGCAACCCCATGCGATGTAGATATACGCAAACAAATCTTAAGAGTTAAAGGAAACTGAGTTTCAAATTAGATAATCATCTCCAAGAAAGACATTTGTATCTCTTACAGCATTTAATTTATACTTTTTAGAAGAGAACGTCTCAAACATATATAAATGTAGACTATTATCCTGAATGCCCATTTGTCCATCCCCTGACCTCAACAGTGACCCATTTATGAAGTTTAAAAGTTTTCCTGTATTCACACCTTTTATACTGCCCCAGGGTTTCATTATTCCTAATATCATTTGATGCCTATTTTGTTTGCAGTGCAAAGTTGATCCTCCCAGAAACTTCCTGAAGAAGTGAGAGGAGCCACCAGAGGTTGAGCTACTTAGACTTAGCATTTCTGGGTTCTGGAAGGAGTTGAGTTTGCTTGCTGACCTAGAGCATTTGGACATGACTTTGTGAATGCAGCTGCCTTCTTTCTAGCTTTTTATCCACCTGTCCTGCTGTGTGTGAACTGTCCCCATTCATGGCTGCAGAAAATCTTCAAGTGTGGTGAAGTCAGGACTGAAAACAGAGCCACTGTCAAATGCGGCAGCATATGGCAGGGCAAGCGTCCATGAAGAGATTTCTTTGAAAGAGAAAATAGAGAACTGCCAAAACATGAGGTGTACCTGCCATCTAGAAACCATTAGCTGACTGCTCCCCAGATGGGACTAAGCTTTTTACAGAAACACCTTCGTAGCTGATATGAATCCCAAACACGCTGTGATTCAATTAATTTGTAATAGTCAGAAGGTAGATGGCTCATTGCCGGTCACAGTCAAGGTGAATAGCTACCTGGCTTTTTATGGGTAACTGGATGGAGGGTGACAGCGTACAGTTTCACCAGGTCATGGAGGACACGGTGAAAGCTCTTCTTGTGGGTCTTGGGCTGGAGGTCATGGGTGTGGAAGGTAAGACACTGGGGAGTCGGCTCTTAGCTTCTCGCTCAGGTGTTTTTGAGGCTTCTCACTGAGGTTTACAGTCGGGGAGGCGAGTGAAGTGTTTCAGATGATCTGAAAGGTACACTCTATCAGTATCCCCCAAAGAATAGTATTCCCTTCTATAATCACATTAGAGCTTGATTTTGCAGCTAGAGTGGGAGCCACTCCATTATGATAACGAGTGTTTTTCTCAAATTCAGATGTCTAATAAGAATCTTTTTCTTTCTGAGGGAGTGTTATCAGTTTCATGAATTCGTGCTCTGTATTTCATTAGCATTCTTCTAGCAAAACATGGCTGAGTCATTTCTGAAATATCTGCTCTCGCCTGCAAGTTGTTTCTCAGTTTTTACAAAAATTGCCTTTTCTACTTACTGGCAGAAAAAGTTTAATACCACACGAGCCTAAAATAGGTATGCCGAGAAAACACATGGCTCACCTATAGAGCTGGGACCAGAGCAGAATTTCCTTCTCGGGCCCCAGCTTCGATCCAGGCTGATCCATCTCGAGGGGCGGAGTCTGGGGAGCAGAGGGCGAGTCTAAAGGCTGAAGGTAAAGTTTCAGATGCATGGATGTTCACCACCACGGCTTTCTCAGATTTTTAAACCAGAATGAGGTTCAGAGAGCAGTCGGAGGACGCTGAATGAACAGAAAAGGAAAATTGGAACCGATATGTAATGTGCTGCTTTGTGAATCACAGTAAGAGAGAGTTGGAGTTCCAGCCTCACAGTGGTTTAGACCCCACTCACTCGCATTCACTGAGAACAGCACTGTCCCAGCCTGTGCCCCGTACCAAGGGGACACTTTCTCCAGGATGAGCAAGAAAAAAATGTTCTCCGCTCTACCACTATTACTGTTTTTCTTTCAGTGAGAGGCACCGTGTCTAACACTCTGTCTAATTACTATGAAAATTGCCCAGCTTGCCCTTTAGAAGCCAACCCAGATGGAGTCCCAGTGGTTTCGTCTGTGTGCCCACCACCCCCTTCCAAGGACTCCTACAGCAGGGCTAGAGGTCTGGGCTTCTGTTCAAAGCGATGTCTTGTGTTTTAAAGGCTTGGTTTCCAAGGACACTCAGGGACAAACAAGGTTCCAAGCCTCTACCCAATCCCAGTTCCGTGGGGATATAAATCCTCCATCTCCTGCAAGGTCCAGCTACTTTGCAAAGCATGCACTTTAACATGAAGGCTTTCCATGGGGTTTGCTCCACTTTTGCAGCTCTGGCTTCTATGAACTCAGCCCAGGGCACATCCACAAAAGGCCACCCTGGAACTTCCAGAGACTTCTGGTTCACTGTGGTCACCAGAAGAATATAAATAGCTTTTGGTGGCTCTCCTCTTTGATGAGAGGTTCAGGGTCCTGAAGCCGAGATCAGAGGTGGGACCTGAAGACTGTGTTCCTGGATAGTCTTTGATTTCTTTCTGCCCGAGAACAGTGGTCTTGGGCCGCTGTGAGAAACTGAGGGGGACTCTGGGAAGCGCTGCAGGTTCGTTGGCCTCCTGCTCCTATGTCGCTGACGGACTCATGTCTCTGAAGATTTCTGAGCCTGGCAGAGCTGAGCACTTGAGTGCCCTGTTCCTGCTACTCAGTGTGGCCAAGAATGAACAGGAAGTAGGGTGCTGCCCCAGAAGAGGCACAGAGTTCCCCATAACAAGCCCAGCCCAGGAAGCAGATTCTCCTTCACTCTCATCCTGCGGTGGCCACGGGCCGCTCACAGGAGGAGTGCCACCTCTGTCAGCCCTGCTGTCTGCCACTCACCGAAGATTCGGGGAAGGGACCCAGCCTCCTCTAGTTGAGCCCACTCAGCTGCGTGAGTCAGCACCGGGGTGGAGGCCACAGCCCAAGCCAAACAGTGCAGCAGGTACAAGTGATGGCTTCACCCCCCACAGGATGTGGTGGGACCAGTGGGAGAGATGGACCAATTCTAACCAGAACTCAGCCAGATGATGCAGAGATTGGGACGGTCCTGGCTTTTATGTATATTTTAGAAAACAAATATCCCTGAAGAAGTTTAAGGGGTTGCCATCAATTGTTGTTAAATTGTCATTTAACATGCTGGGACCTATAACAGGCATTAAGTCTGTGCCTTCATGAACTGACTGGGGGTCTGTGCTGGACCACAGAGGAACCAGGAAACAGCTGTCGACGCAGAATAACTGGATGACAGGATACTCCTGAAAGCTGTTGGATGAACTTGACCAGGAGGTAACGCACAGCCCACGTGACCAATCAAGGAAGGTGGGGAGCCCAAGGAAGTTTGCTGAACAATAGAACACTTCTGAACATCGCTTCTCTTTCTTTGCTGGTTCTGCTCACTGCCATGTTCCCCAGGGCCTGAAATAGTGTTGTGCTCATAGCGACTGCTTGGGGACAGTCTGTTAAATGAATGTTTTGGAGCACACGAGGGCCATCCAATCCTGTGAAGCAGATAGTAGGTGTCCTTCAGCATTAGATTGGTGCCTGCCGATGGCCTGCAGAGAGTTCATGGGCAGTCACCTGGGGACGGGTGCTGATGGGACCTAAACACGGGGACAGAAAGGAGGTGTCACCTGTATCTTGCAGACTCAACCAGACACATGTTCAGTAAGTGAACATTTCTGACGCATATTCACATTAATTATCCAGGCCTGTATTGCCCGAGCATGCTCAGAACCAAGGAGCCTCAGTTTCCAAAACTTTCAAGGAGACTATTTTGCCACCATCAGCACTTTTGTGAAGGGACTTGTTTCCCATTGCTGCCCAAAGTGCCCTTGCTTTCAAGTTCAAACCAAAAAGTAGCAGAGTGATTGTTCTTCGGGCAGATCCGGTGCAGAGTAACCACAAATGCCAGCCCCTGCGGTGGTTTCTAATTGAATGTGACTTTCTTCGTTAACGCCTGTCCTTGCCCCCAGCAGCAAACTGACAACTTGGACTTGCTTTTGTGAGGCAAAATGATGGAGCTGATAACCAACAGCTTGTATTAATTTTTCCTGATAATCTCACGGTACTTTTAATGAGATCGGTGGCAAACATGCCATTTCTGGGGCAAATTAATTTGTCCTTGCGAAACAGGGTGTCAGCAATTTTTATTTCCTTTGTGTCTGACGTCTAACGGGCTGTATTTTCAATGGCAATTGCTACGACCTCGTATTTTCGGCTGCACTGCAGGGAGGACAAGATTTTGCCAAGAGCAATAAAGTCAGCACAACCCGAATTAAAGCAGATGATCGACATTTGGAAAATAGCGTGCCGATGTTTTTCTCCTGGTTTTCCATGGTGAAGTGGGTTGTGATTGAGCAAAGGGTCAAAGAGATGATGAAGGCAGCTGGGTAGCTTCTCAGCCTCCATGGAGCCTGGCCACTGGGAAGCAAGGTTGGTGTGCATCTCACCCTCTCTTGTGTGTGCATCCACACACTGTGGTCAGTAACCGAGGAAATAGCCCACCTGCATCTTCCATCCTCTCATTTCCAAAGTCTTCTTGCCTCCCGCACCCTTCGCACAGATCAATTCTAGCTTTCTATCACAGCTGAAAGGTTTTTGACCACAAGATCTTCCATTAGGGCAGGCTTCATCTTCGCTATACATTTTTACATTCCCTCCTTTAATGAAAGATTAGGATGGTGTTTTGGACTGGGCAGCTCGTAGAATCCCACTGAAAAGGAACCTCCCTCTTTCTCAGGCTGGACAGAGAGGAGCCTAACTGTGGAATTCACCAGCACGGGGTGAGATTATAACATCCCTAGAAGTTTCACCAGGGCATCGCCTGCTTCTCAGAGTTCCATCATAGAAAAGAAAGGGTTGCTGGTGTGTTCACTAGCAGCTGGAGTCTGACCCACACTCACTCAGAAAGAACGTGGTCTTTCTATGGATCCCGGCACAAACGGCAGGTGGGTCTGGCAAATTTCTTTACATCTTCTGTTCATTTCATCAAGAAAACAGTTAAGGACAAGGGAGGCCTCCCACAGCTTTTCCATCCTTCTCCATCCTTCTCCCAGGGGTTAGCATCACTAGTGTGGCTGGGAACGAGACCGGCCTGCTACAACCCAGCAAGGAGGGCGAGCTGGGAGCCTGCAGCGCCATGTGACATGAGCTGGTTCTTCTTCCTCTCAGCTTGTGATTGGCAACTGGGGGCAGCAGGTAGGCAGGTGACAGATGTGCCCAGAGAGTTGCTCATCTTCCCTTGAGCCAAACTCAATCTTACTCCTAACTTGGAGCTAGAAGAAGCAAACTGCTTTGGCAATTTATTTTCAGGCAGAGAAGCTTAGGATCCATTGTAATTCAGGAAATGCTGGGACGTTAGCAGATGTTTTCAACATTGGCGTGAGTGATTGAGCTAAATAACACCTTGTGGCCTCACTCTGACAAAACTCTTCGCTATGTCAGACAGCCTGAGTGCCCCAGGCTGACATTCCTGGGTGCTCAGTGCAGCTGGTTAGCAATCCTGGGTCTGAAGAAAGGGTTTTTTGTGTTTTATTTTTTTTCTCACTGCTTATGGGACTCGGGCCTTGAACATGCTAAGTGAGGACTCTACTACTGAGCTACATTCCCAGACCCCCAACATTTTTAATTCCAAGTCATCTTGCTCAAAACCAATGAGTGGGGCAGCATTCTGGGTCACAACTCTTTGCCAGGAGCTTTAGTCAGAGTGATTTTGAGGAAAATATGGTCCTCTCCGATGCCCACAGAACAAGTAGATATGGGATGAAGTTCTTCTTTTACCTGGAGAAGAATCAAGACAAACTTATTGTCTTGACAGAGCTCCCTGTTATAAGAACCACAGGTTGGAGCGTGGCTGCAGCAGGAAAGAGCTCTGTTCCTTGCCTGCCTTTTGTCCCCATCCCACCGCTCGTGATGCGAGAACCCCACTCCCTCGGCCTGAGACCCACCTCTGGCAGCGTGTTTTTTGCTTGAATGTGAACCTACCAGAATACTCCCACCGAAACAGCATTCACAGCTCGAGGTAACAAGTGAATAGTGGTGTCACAAACAGGACAGGACAAAATTTTGCTTTCTGATCTAGGGTCACTCCACAATGTCATTAATCTTCATATTTAAAAAAGGATAAAGAAACTGCTTTCCCTGTTTAGTGCCTTAGCCACCTGACAAACCGATATCCGAAGTCAGTTCCCAGCAAGAGAATTATGCTTCGGCACGTACTGTATTTCTGAATCAGTCTCTGCTGCTCTGGTTCTGACTCAGGATGTGGCCATGGTGGCCCCATGTGTGCCAAGCGCTTTCATACCTGACTAAGATGAATGTCATCTCCTCTGGTGCACATGGAGTCACATCTGTGACCTGAAAGACACAACTTGAAAATGATGGCAATGCTCAGAGTCAAAGGCAAAAGCTGGATAGTGTACACGAGTGGCCTGGCCAGACCTGTCCCCCAAGACTGTGTTCAGCGTTAAGGCCACATGACGCTGGAATCTCCCCAGTTTCACCCAAGTTTGGTCAAATCACACACCCTCACGGCACATGGTTACTGCTGTATTTAACCTTATTAGTAATAGATAAACAGATATAAATAAATATAATGACTATAAGTACTAAGTATGACTTTTATATAAGTATATTTTTGTGAATATGTATTTATAAAATAAATATCGATAAATGTCATTAAATGAATGAATAAACCTTCTTTCTCCCTTTCTCTCTCTCTCTTTCTCTCTTTCTTCTCCTTTCCTCTCTCTCTTCTTTTTTTCTGCACTCCTGGGGATTGAACCCAGGGCCTTGTGCATGCTAGGCAAGTGCTCTACCAAGTCTTTCTTTAAAGCTAGGTAGTTATTATGATTTGTATACTTCATTCAAATATTCCTTCACTATGTATATAATGAGTACTACTGACAAATTGATTTTTATTCAGTCTCATGAAATGGAAAATTGCTTTCTGGCATTTTGACTACCTTCAAGTTAATCCTATTTTCCTCTCAGAAAATTAGTACTTTCTAAATTTCTGGTTTCTTATTTTAAGACAAAACAAAAAATTGCAATGAATACTACCAAATTAAAATGCAAATTATATTTAAATGCTAAATTAATATTTAAAAAATAATGTTGCTAAAAATCCATTCCAGATGCATGGCAGTTTAAATGAGAGAAGTGAAACAATACTACTTTTAAAGGGAAATATAAGAGGATAACCTCATGTTCTTAGCACTTAATTAGGACACAAAGCACCATAAAAGAAAGCATCAGAGAAGCCATTGAAGTAATATTGAGTAGAAGTTAATTCCCTCCATCTGGTGAAAAAGACAGTCGTGGGAATTAGAAAAAACCAAGGGGGCAGGTTTCCCTCATCTTGGAAAGACAGATCTTGGTGGCTGTCACTGTGCAAGCTCTTTGGGACAAGGAAGTCCACGGTGGCAGCAATGGCTTCATCCTCACCCACCTTCACTTGGGGAGGACCACCACGTGTGACATGGCACTGCATCTAGATGGTGACTCCAGGAAGTAGATACGAGGAAGCTGAGGAAACTGAGGCTGGTGAGGGTCAGTGACGTGCCCCAGAGTAGGCCCTTTGCTGATGGTAATGAGGCATTGGGAGCCCTTGTAGCCCTACAGGGCTGCGCTGTGTGCTCCGGACAGAGCCACTGGCCATGCCTTTCCTGAGCATGGTGTTAGTTCTGGTGGGCTCCTTCCCTGTCTTTTCTGGGCCAGTGCTTCTGTCTGACCACATTTTCACTCTATTTTATTTAACTCAGAGCACGGATCTGAGTTGTCTGACTGAAAAATCAGAATGTAATTTAAATTCTAAACAAAGGAGATATGCAAAGAAACTGTCCTCTTAACTTTCCTTCCTTGTAAGCCAGAGTCCCACAGGAAGCCTCTTCAAGTTTAAAGATCCCATGATGCAACGGGAGGATGGAGAACAATGGGAACAGCCCTTTCCTTGGAGCTCGAGGTAATTCAACATGTCAGGTACTATCAAGCGAGCAGAGAAGGCTGTCTTGGGACCTGGCTCTGACCCAATATCCTTGACTCTCATCCCCTCGTAGTGCCTAGTACACTTCGTGTTGCCGGCAGTCAGCAGCTGTCAAATGAATGGAGAACAAGATAATCAGGCTCATTTGGGGGCTTATGAGCACCTGAGCGTACTAATATCAATTAAAAATCCTGACACCCATCTGCTGAGGTTAGTGGCGTGAAGAGTGGCAGGTATAAATGTCTGGAAATCAGAATGTATTTTAGGCATCTGCTTTTTAAAAAGTTGCCCTGTGACTAAGACTCAAAAAGAAACTTCCAGAATGAATGTTCAAGTATTGTCCACATGATTTAGGATATAGAGGAAAAAAAATCTGTAGTACAATATTTTTAATTGACACATAATAATTGTGTATATATTTATGGGGTAAGTGTGGCATTTCAATACATGCATGCAACGTGTAATGCTCAAACATTTATTGTTTCTTTGTTTTGTGAACATTCGAAATCCTCTCCACTAACAATTTTGAAATATGCAATTAATTGTTGCCAACCATAGCTACTGTGCCGTAGAACATAGAAAGTTAGCCATTATTCTTTCTGTCCCACTGCACACCTATAACCATTAAGCATCCTCCTTCCCCACTCCTTCTCTGGTAAGCCACTCTTCTGCTCTCTACTTCTGGGACATTGACTCTTTGGGCTTCCACATAGAAGTGAGATCATGCAATATTTGTCTTTCTTAGGTTTTGAATAGATGCATGTGTGTATTTGTGTGTGCATATGTGTGTGTTTAAAGCTTGACACTCTCAGAGATGTGGGCAGATTTCTGTTGAGGTGGCAATTTCTCTATTTACTACAAGAGACAGAGCAGAAAGGAAACCCTTTAGTCCCTAAATCAACTGCTCTAAACACTTGCTCAAAGTGTGGCCCTTGGACAGTAACGGTGGTGTCCCCAGGAAGCTTGTTAAAAATGCAGAGTCTCAAGTCTCGGCTCAGAGCTATCGAGTCACAGTGTGTGTTTTGCTGAGATGCTGTGGGATCTGAGAAACATGCTTTAGACATTGATTGTGGTCCATCTTCTCTACCACCCTCTTCAGAACAGGATTCCGTGCTTCTCCTCGTCCTTGCTTTGGCATTTTGGAAATTAAACATGGCTAGAAGCTGGATACTTAAAAACTTGTTTGACTTTCTAACGCTCGTTTGACATTGTATCTACAGTCTGGGGTTGGTTAGTTGCGTGTCTCACCATTTCATCAAGATCTCTGGAAAGAAGAAAAATCACAAAGTGGATTTTAGTTTCCTGAGGAGTGGGGGAAGCCTGCAGGGTCTGGCCCTGTGTGGGGCTGGGTCCATGGGCCTCTGAGGAATTCTTTCTGGGGACAAGCTTGCCCAGTGTGCCCTCAGCCCAACAGGATGTGTTAGCAGAGTGTTTGTAGCTGAGCTGCAGCCCCTCCTCAATCCCACGGGCTGCCTATCCTTGCAGCCACTTTTGTTTGAGAAAACAAACAAGCAACCCTTCTTCCAAAAAATCTGGATAAGAAATACATGAAATCATGTCATGACAGTTTTGGCTTTTTCACCTAAATGACTAATGGATTGTAGGGCTGGGTAGTTTTTAGGGTGTGTATTTATCTCTCTGTTCTCAGTTTAATCCTCTAGAATTTTCTTGAAATTTCCTCTTTGTCATTTGTATCACCCTTAGACCCCATTTCCCCCCATACATCTTCCCAGCAGCCAACCTGCCGCATTTCTGGCTCTTCACATTGGCTTCATTTCTGTCCCTTTCCCAGCCTGGGTCCCGAGGCCCTTCCTTGGGGTGCAGGATCCAATTCTGTTTATATACTGCTGGAAAAAGGCCTGAAGGATTGAGGACAATTTATTGAGAAGAGGGAAGATTGGCTTGGTAAGCACCAAGGCTGAGCCTATGGTGACTAGTGTCCAAAACAAAGTGGAATGGTGTTTCTATTGCTGGGGAAGGGGCTGTCTTTACACAAGAATCCTGCACCGAACTGTCCCTACTGGTGAGGATACTTTCTTGTGATGCAAATACAATTAAATTAAAAGGCGGCAGGCCCTCTTGTTCTCTGCATGTCACAGATGATGCTGGGTGCTTCTGTCTCATGGTGCGCCACTGTTCTTTGGGAACTTGGAGGCCTCCACATCCAGACAGCAGACAGGGGAAGAATGCAGAGACTTCACATGTTTCTCCAAAACTTTGACTTGGAGCAGACTCACATCATTTCCCCTTTATCATCCCTTGGGGACTACAGGACTGACTTGTCCAGAGCCACAGCGGCCCACAGGGGAGCTGGGCTGTACAGACTTTGGCCATGACCCTTCGAGTGAGAGATGCATTACATTTTGGTTATCAGATCTCATGTTTTCCACATCGTATGTGCTTCTGCACAGATTGAAAAGCAGATTTCCTTGGAGATGTCCAAACTGCTACGTGCAAGTTTGAGTGCCTGGGGGTAGCCTTAGTTTATGGAGACAGAATTGAGCTCCTAGGGATATTTGTTTGCATTTTGGCAGATGTGGGAGGAGAAGCAATGATCCCAAGGACTTTCTGTGCTTTGAGAGCCGGCTTACATCATCATCGTGGTGTTGATTTTAATTAAAAATTTAGCAAGATGTTAGCTGCACAGAAACGGCTTTATGGCCCGTTGTCTAAGGAGACGAGCTTGGGGCTGGAGGTCTCAGGGTCCAGGCTGTCATCAGGCACCGTGTGTTTTATCTCGGCCTGGTTCCGGCATGTCTTGGTTTCAGAGCTTCTGCAGAGCCAAAGAAGGCTCGAGCCAGCTCTGTTTGCCCTGGATTTTCTGTGTTCATGCGCACTTCACTGGAACCTGAACATAGAGTTTTCCCCCCTTAAAACACAGAAGTACCACGTTCTTGAGAAGCTAAAAGTAACTAAGTAACCCAGGCCCCTTCTCAGTTGATCTGAGTATAGGCATCGCATTTAAGGGCTGGGAGGGACCTGGCCTTCTGCCTGGAGACGCAGGAAGGAAGGAGCCAGCTTTAGAGTCCCACAGACCTGGGCCTTTGCCCGGCCGCAACAGCCGATAGCATCTGAGCTCAGGCAAGGATTGTACCTGCTTAGGGCTCTGTTGACTCATCTGTAAAACAGGGTGGAATCACAGCATTTGCAGAGTTGTGCAGGTGGAGATGCAGGATCTGGAGGCTTTTTGTGCATGCTCAGTAAGTGGTGGGTAGGAGGTGATCCTCATAGGATCTGTGCCTCTCCCACACCTCCTTCCCAGAGCTTCCTTCCCCAGCCCCTCCTTGTGGCTTTGACCACATGGGTGGATTCCTCCAGTCCAAGTCCCAGGTCTGGATCTTGAATCCCAGCTCTGTGGCTCTGCACCACTTTCTTGGTCTCTTCTTACCTGTGGCTCATCTTAAACACCCAAATACTGATCTCCTCTCCCCAGCAGGGCATCTTCCTGCCTCCTCAATTCCTGCTTTGTCCATCTTGATCTCTCAGGTGCCAGGGTGCCCACCTTGGTGTGATCATTTGTTCTTTTCTTTCTGCTTCGATGGTCTTCTTTCACCTCCCTGCCTCCTTGGCTCCTGCCATGTTGCATATCAAGCCCATGTGCTATGCCCTGCCTTGCCTTTCCTATCTCCCTTCTTTTCCTCCCTCCCTCCCTTCTTTTCCTTTCCTCTCTCTTTCCTTCCTTCCTTCCCTTCTCTTCCTCTTCCTTGTCCATGCCCCCTCCCTCTGCCTCTCCCTCTTTCTTTCTCTCTTTCTATTTTGTACTGGGGATTGAACCTAGGGTCTTGTGCCAAGCTACGTGCCCTGTCTGTCTGTCTGTCTGTCTATCTATCTATCTAGCTATCCATCCATCCATCTATCTTGTGTAATACTAGGGATTTAACCTAGGGCTTTTGCACTGAGCTACATCTCCAGCCCTTTTTATTTTTTGAAACAAGGGCTCACTAAGTCCCTAAATAGCCCAGGCTGGGCTTCAACTTGTGATCTTGCCTCAGTCTCCCAGAGTACTGGGATTACACGTATGTGCTACCACACCCAGCCCCTTTATATTCTTATTTTTAGACAGGATCTCAATAAATTACTGAAGCTGTCTTCAAACTCACAATCCTCCGCCTCAGCCTTCTGAGTAGATGGGATTACAGGAGTATGCTACCATGTCTGACTCAGACATGTTTTCTTAAACTCCCTTTCCCTTCTCCTGTCACCAGATGAGATACATGCTAAGGGCCACCAGCTCTAAATATTTTGAGTCTGAAATAAATTGTTAACCTGAAGTATGAGGTCATGCACTCTCACCCCCTTCCCTGTCTGTGTCCCTTGAATTGCCCATATGTGGGTGGGCACTCCTGTCCACCTTGGCACCTGATCCTCCCTTCAGCTCTTCACCACCTCATCTAAATTGCTGGGACCTCTTTTACCTTCACAGATGGTTTCCGTGGAAGGCATTCTGCATTCTTCCTGTATTTTTCTTGCCAGATAAGTCCCAACTTCTGAGAGATTTTAAAGACAAGTACAGGGGGCTGGAGTGTGTGCTTACCCAGCGTGGCGCTGGGCTCAATCCCATGTACTGCCAAAAAAAAAAAAAATTAAAAAGTAAAGAAGGTCATAGACAGGATCCCATATCTCTTTTGGGCTCTGTGTCTGGGTTTGCACGTCAAAACCCTGCGTAAAGTGGGTGTCTTGGCAGTGAAGACCCTCCTCCCGCTTTGTGGGCCTCTTTTTGTCATTGCCTGTGAAACTGAGTCCTCTGGGATCCACACTCCCTTGTCCCCGTCCTCACGTGTTTTAGGTGAGCAGTGTGTTCTCTGTCACTCTAGCGGATGTATTGCCTGGTGAGAGATGGGAGAAGGCATGAGCTAGGACCAGACAGAATACTGATGGCAGGGGAGGAATTGGGATCTGCTGCTGTCACCTACATCCTGTTCGATGTACTTTCTTCTTCTGGTTTAGCTGCTCACATAAAACTCACGGGTTTGCTCTTAACCCTGTAGTCTCAGGGCAGCTTTTAGCTACAGAGACACTAATATGTATTCCTGGAGTGAGAGAGACTCCAAGATCATAAAACATCATCGCAGTGTTGGTTCCGGGGGTTAGCAACGGTGGGTCGCTGCAGTCATGGAAACAATTTCCCTTCTTCATTCAGTGCAGCCCAATCAGTGAGGTGGTAATGCAGTGATTTGGTGTGCTGTGATAGTGGCAGCTTAGGCTGCAGAGTGGCGTGGATATTGTATTTTTTAGACCATTTTGGTAGCAAGAAAGAGAACATTTGGAAAATATAAGACTGCATAAGAGAGCGAGAAAATTAATTGGAAGATACAGAGTATCTCATAGAATCTACCAGAACCTCAAAGAGCAAGTCTCAGGACGAAGGGGAGAGCAGGTTGGCTTCCTGCCAGCTCTGGTCAGAGATGGGGACACATCCCTATGGATGGTGACACAGTGGGCGTATCACCTTGTAGATCTGCAGTCACCCTTCCAATTATCCAGGCCACGATGTGAATGGAACCGGCCTTGGAGAAAGTGCTGGTGGAAAGAGAAGGTTGGTTTCCATGAAAGCGTTTCTGCCTCTGGATACCTGGTGTGGTGAGTCCCAGAAATGTCAGGAGAAGGAAAAGGAGTCGAATGATAATCTCAGGAAAGAAAGAGGCACATACGTGAGCGAGAGGGTCTTGGACCCTTTGAGGAAAGTCCTTGCCTGGAGGGCGGTTTCCCTACAGACACTGGGCAAGGGCTGGTGCCTTTTTCAGGGTCAAAACCCACAATGCTCTAGTTTTCTTAATATATTTGAGATTTGACTGTTTCAAATTAATGATGGAATTAAAACTGTCCTAAGTCAATGACTGCCATGTTTCCAGGTAGTTTGAGGAAGACATAGTTTTATAGCTCTGGATTCATCTTATATTCCCAGAAATGTCACATTTCAAAGTCCTTTTGTTAAACGCATTTGATCTTGAGTATTCCACATCCAGAGAAGGATCTCCCTGGATGACATGCAGTTGTAGAAACACAAGAGCCTGAACATTCTTCTCCAGCAGACACCAGGACTCCACCAGATCTCCGTCAGGAACTCCACTAAAGAAGTTCTAACAAAGGAAATGAGGTTCAAGTTTGGGGTCAACCATGGAGCCTGCTTGGGGTCTGATATTCTTTGAAGGCCGAGGAAGTGATCTGATTTTTTTAACCACATTTTTTTTTTTTTTTTCTGGCTGATTGTCACATGGGCTTTCCACAGCTTCCTTCAGACCATGGAGACTGATGTTTCCCAGCCGGCACCTTGGCCCCGGGAAGCCGTGAGAACCCATGAGTGCTATTTGAAGGAGGCATTTGGCTTCTGTGCTGGAAGAATCTTGGTGTGTGGGAGCGTGGGAAGTTTTCCTTTTGCTGGCTCATGTAAGGGACCAAATGACCCACAGAAAAGGACCGTCCTTCTGGCCAGTGGGTGCTCTCTGCTAATGGACCCAAAGCAACTTGATGGAAATGCACTCCTGTAAGACTTTGCCTGGGACAAAGCAGCCATGTGGCTGAGGAATTCCCTTTGTTATGGTTGGTGAAAGAATCCACAGGGAGACACTGTGCATGTCCGGCTGCCCTGAGCATTGTGCCTTCCGTAATGAGGGCCATTTAGAGATAATTTCTCAACCTCACTCTTTCCTTAAGTAATTGTGTGAACTCCCTTCTTTGAAGCAAGTAGAAAAATTCAGTTATATTTCCAGAGTTTTCCTCTTAGGATAAAATTCTTTCTAAGAAATTCAGGAGGTGATGCCGGACAAAGAATGGAGCCCTGTTCTCTGGACCTGTGTGGATCTGTTCTGGGGCTGGAGGGGGATGCAGGCGTGGTGGGAAACGGGGCAGGCATTGAATGCACCACTGCCAAAGTAAATGCCAGCTAATTTCTACCCTGGATTCCTTGCTGGGTAGAAATTCCTCTGAGTTCTCCGCAAGGCCTGGGTGACAGCAATTTATCTGTCTCATGCAGATAAATGCTTCAAGCCTGGACAGAATTTTCTCTCGATTTAAAACTAGAGTTAGAGAGAACATTAAAGCATATTTTCCTTGTCATGTAAATAGCTTTTAAGGGAATTGTGTCCCCAGTGCATGAAAATGCTCAAATCCTGACAATAAACATTCAGTACATCCTTCAAACAGCGCATCCATGGGGCTATCACTGGGGAGGCACGAGGGGAGAGCGTGGGGACCCTGCCCAGTGCCCATCTCTGCCATTCTCGCGTCCTTTCCCTTCCCCACTGCCATCCCTTTCAGCCAACATACCTTCTATCTCTATTGTGCAAAATCCTTTCCCCATACCCCTCCAATATAAAAGTAGAATTGGGCAAGCAGTCATTTGTCGGCACAAAGCTTTTAAACATATCTGCTTTAGATTAAGGCACAATATGAGTCTTATACTTTGCCTCAGGCTACCATTTAAATGTCTTGGATAATGAAATGAAAAACTGGATGGACTAAAATAAGAGTCCTGTCTGTATTTGACAGGAAAGAACGACCTCTCATTGCCTCTCAGACAGCTGCGATCATTGTTCCCTCAGCCCTCGAAGCTGGTTTTGAAATCAGTTCTGCCTTCTGCACTAGTTCACAAATTATCAGGGAGATTGGTGAGTTTTCTCTTCTAATGTCAGTCTGTTCATTTGACTTGTAGCTTCTGGCCTTAGTGGAGGGCAGTGCTAAATCAAATTTTATTTACTTTTACAACTCCAAATAAATGTTGGGTGCTGGGAAATGCTCTTCTAACTTAATAAGGCCTCAAGGAGGATTTGTCTTCAGTACCTCACAAAATCAGGACTGGAAGTGACAAGTAAAACTACTGATGATCTGGTCATAGTTGGCTGATATGATGCACTTTGCTATTTTCTCCTTATCTTTACCCGCGTGCTTTCTTTAACATTTACTGAGGGTATAGATGATATAAAGCAGCTGAGCAAGACACAGGCCCTGTCGTTTGTTCCCTCTCTCCATCCCTTCCTCGCTCTTCACATGCTGTGTTCACATGCAGACAGGGCAAACTCAGACATGCAGAGGGAGACTTGGAACACACATGAACTTGAACATGGACCCAAATAAATTCTTTGAAGGTTATAAAAGTTATCCCAATCAGACTTAAGATAATAAACACATATTATCACAATTTCTGTGGGTCTAGAATCTGACCATGATATTTTGGCTCAAGACCTTTCACGAAGCTGCAAATAAGCTGGTGGCCAGGGCTGTAGTCTCCTCTGGAAGCCAATCTGGGGGTGGTGCCATCTGCCCAAAGCTTGCTATGTGGTCCTTTGCACGGCTTGTTCTTTCATAGTCCTCAGGGCTGCTTCATGACATGAAAACTGGCATCCTGCTGGGTGAGAAATCTGGAAGAGAGAGGAAGTACTCCAGATAGAAGCCACAGTCTTTTTATAACCTCGTCTCAGAGGTGACATTCTATTGGTTCTGCCATTTCCTCTGTAGGGAGCAAGTTATAAGCCCAGCTTGAATTCATGTGTAGGGATTCCATAAGACTGAGTCGTGGGACACGGGAAACTTGGGGGCTGCCTCAGAGGCTACCTCCTACAAAATGTGTGCCGTTAAGGACCGGGCTCAGCTGTTAGTAATAGATCTGACCTAAGGGGCTCACATGTATAAGGGTTTGTTTTCCTAATGCTATGAAAAGTCTAAAGGTGATATTCACAGGCCTTGGCCCAGAGGCAGGATACTGTGGTTCTTCCAACCTTTCCTTTAAGGTGCCAAGATGGCTGCTGGAATGCCTGCCATCCTGTCTGCATTCTAAACAGGAGGAAACAAGTAGGGAATAAAAGAAAAGGGTAAAAAGAGACTACACATGATGATTTCCTTCATTTTAGAAAGTACTATTCAAACTAATTCATATTCTGTGGCTAGCTCTAGCTAATAGGAACACTGGGGACACTGGGGAACATAGCCCTTATCCAAGTGTACACACTGCTCCCAGTCTTGTCTGCCTTTCATGGTAATAGAGACACCTGAAGACCCCTCTTTTACACCAGGCCTGCCCTTCAAACCAAGGGCAGTTTCATTAATGGCTTTATGACACTCTGTTTTATGAGTCTGGTTGACTGGTGGGGAGTTTCAATACCCCACAACCCCAACTGCTCCCAAGCAATAAGGAGGGCAGTATCAGAACTCAGAGGCTTTTGTTGGAGGAGCAGAAGTCACACAACATGCTAAGTACAGGACGCGATTCAACTTGGGGACATACACATAGAATAAACTTGGGAACTGGGCTATTCCTATTCCCTTCCACAGCTGTCTTCTGCATGTCTAGAGCATGCATGGCATTGTCATGGGACACTGCGGTAAATGGGAAAGACGAGTGTCCAGGACACTCTGAGAGGCAGAGTCCTACCCTGCTTTGCTGCCAGGGGCTTGGGACAAAATAACTTTGCATCAGCCAGAGTCTGGTATCCTGTCTGCTTTGGTTCAGCCTTTCCTACAGCGATGAGTGGTTAGGAATCCAGGTCCTGGAGACAGAGTGGGCCCTTGCCTTGCCACGGCTGTGTCTCCTTGGGTGAACTGTGGAACATCTCTGGGCCTCAGTTTCCTCATGCATAATGTGCTTGTCTGTTGGGGAGTCACATGTGAAGATGTATGTTTCTTGGCACAGTGCCTGGGATGGAGTAAGACTTTGGTACATACTAACCGCACAGATAATAGTGAGGATGCAAAGGATAATGATGAGTGTGATGATTCAGTTCCTATTTTACAGTTTGGTTATAGTACGTTTTGAGTGAATGTTCATCTGTACATATCACAATACAGTGTCTATTTTTCCTATTTTAGACAGAATCTTTTCACAGTGCACATTGGCTTTAGGCCTTCCTGGATAGGAGCGATTCTAGAATAACTCTCGATTAGTCCAGATGTGCATACAGTTTGACAGACAAGCAACACCCAACTCCTGAGCACACATGGGGTCCAAAATATTCTTTAAACTCAAAACTGCCATTGTGTCTTCCTACCATAAATGATATAAACTACACTCACTCTCATGGGTGCTCCCCGCAGATGGCGTTCACACACTGGCCTTTAGCATTAGTTGTACAAACCTGGGGAAATAAAGGGACCGGAAACAAGGAAGAAGGAGAGGGCCGAGGAGGCCTGGTCTGGTCTCCATTCTGCAGTCTGTGCCCAGCACTGCCAGGCCTGGTTTCCCCTTCCTCATCTGTGGGCTCCTTGCATCCTGACGCGAGTTTATTGTGTGGAACAACGGGGAGGGGGTGCTGGACAAATTCACCATGTTGGCGAGCTAGGATGACTCCATTCTTCTGAGAGTTAGAATGAGCAGTTCCAGTATCTCTATGCACAAACACTGGCCGAGTTTACTCTTGGAGTCTGGGTTATTTTCCCTTCTAGTGCTGCTGCAACTATAGGTCACCTCCTGGGGTCAAACCCTGCATGTGTGTCTGCAGGAAAGAACATCTGGATTCGTAGGGCTGTGCAGTCAGTGGCAAGCTGGGTCCTGGAGCATGCAGGCAGCTGGCCGAGTGTCAGCTTGTCCTTCCCTCCCACGCTGCCTCAGTCCTGAGTCCCACTTAGTGGCAAGAAGCAGCCTCGATTTTGGAAGAATGTCCTCCAGTCCTGCTAACTTGCCTTCGTATAGTGAAGACTAGGTGTGGGACCGTCCCAGCTCCACCGTGAAAACTGGTCTCTGCGCTGGGTACTGTGGGTTTAATAAGGTGGGAAAGTGCTTATGTTTAATGTTAGGTGAGATAAAGCAGAGAACTGGTGTGTGTACAGTAAGAACATGGCTATGCAGACAGAGGGACAGAAGGGGAGGGGGAAGAGGAGAAGGAAATGAGGTAAGTAGTAGCAGAAGCTGGTGGGAGCTCTTGTCCATGGTAATCAATGGATGAAGTTGCCCACAAAATGAGAAAAGAACAGAAACAATATGAAAGCAAAACCCAGAAGTCCCAAGAATTTCCTCTTGGTACATGCTAAGAAATATCCTAGGTAAAGCAAAAGCATTTAGTAATCATTTTCCAAACACATTTTGTACAGAGGGATGCTGTGGTCCCTGCCACTTTCCTTCCCTCTAGAAACCCCAGTGGCCAGGGAGGCGGCTTCTAGGATCTGGTATGACCATCTTGCCTGAATTTGGTAAGTTCCTGTAATTTTCTGATACAAAAATGTGCGATTGTTCTGATAGAAACTGTTTGTGCCCCGATCAATTTGAAAACTCTGGGAGAAAGAGGACACTTACCAAATCCCAGATGATGGCAAGGTTGAGGCTTCCTATGGTGGGTGCTGAGAGTTGGTGAAGACAGATTCACTGAACCAGTCACCTTTAGAGTTGGTGGCCGTTGACAGAAACGTGCAATAGCAGAGGCTCAAATACAAGAGATTCTCTCCTCCCCTATGAAAGAACCCAGAGGCAAAAAGCTTGGGGTGCCTGGCGGCTGCCCATCCTCACTAACTCGTTCCTTCCCTAGCTGGTGGCTGTTCCCAGCTGTAGGGACATAACCACATAGAACTGTTCTGGAAGAATTATTCTGTGTCCAGCTGAAAATCAAGGGCTTGATTACTAGGATCGAAGGGGAGGGAAGATGTGGACTTGGGTAACCAGCAGTTGCTGCCAAGGCCACAATTTGAGCTGTATTTGGTGGAATATTTTTGGTCTCTGGTGCTGGATGGAAGTCTTAGTAGTGTCCCTTCTTGATCTGGAGATCTAAAAACAGATAATAAAACAATAAGCTAAAAGAGCTCCCCTATGCATTCCAGAAGGCTGCAACAGAATGGGGACAGAGTGACACAACAGCCCTGCCATTCCAAGACGGAGGAGGGGAGGCACACAGGGGTTCCTGGGCCAGCAGTAAGCCTTTGGGTCAGGGAAGCTGAGGTTGTTTCTCCAAATCTTCAGGTCCGGCTCTCCACTCATCGTTCTCTGGGGCCCTAGCTCGTGCCCCTGGAGGCTCTTCTGTCCCTGTATATTGGGCTGCTGTTTACAAAATGAAATAGGGCACATGCTTTTGGTGGGAGCTGCATAGCTTTTCCAACCCACTTCCTCTCTTGGAAAGGCCAGGAGTCTCACAGTCCAATGGTCAGATGCTTTTTTAAAAATTGAGGCAAAATTCACATAACATAAAATTAACCATTTAAAGACAAACAATTTAGTGGCATTTAGTGAAACAACAATGTTGCATAATCATTTCTATCTGGTTCCAGAACATTTTCATTGTGCTAAAAGGAAAGCCGATGTCCATTAAGTAATTGTTCCCTAGTTCCTCCTCCCTTTGGCACCTGGCAATCACTAAACTACTTTCAAACTGTGTGGACCAATGTATTCTGGGTATTTCATATAAACGGAATTATGCAGCTTATGTGCTTTTCTGTCTGGCTTCTTGGACTCAGTATAACATTTTCAAAGTTTATCCACAATGCATTGTGCATTAATGCTTCATTCTTTTTGTGGCTGTATAATATTCCACAGTATATATAAAATGCCTTTCAGCTCATGGTCTCTTTGACAACTCAGGTTCCAGAAAACCCAGCAGGCTTCTGATTTGCTTGCTCCCAGTCAGTTCTACACAGCTGCAATCATCCTGAGCTTTTGTCAGGAGACATGTCTCAGACCCACCTCATTTCTTTTCTTGCCCCTTGGTAACTCTTTTAATCGATGGTGGCCCCTATATTCTTCCTGGGACACAATATGGGAAGGCCAGGCCTCTCCCTTCAACTCTTTCTGAGCTACTATGGGCCTTGGCTCCTCTAAAATTAACTCAGTCTCTCCTCTTCCTCCTCGGGATTTATATGCAGTTGACGTTTCTGGCTTTGTGAGACCCTGCATTTCTGAACTCTCTATATTCCTTTCGTGCTAATGATTCCATTGATTTCTAAGCAACATCAATTGCAAAATGGCATGGTTTTTTTTTTCTTGCAAATATGCAAACTCTGCCAAGTAAACCACAGTATACTGTACAGTATAAGGACCATTACAGTGTGAAGAAGAAATGTGCATGTCAGAGTCAGTGGCTTGCAGTGAGGTCCTCCTGATATGGGTGTCCAACCCTAGCAGAGATCTTACCGTCAGGGCTTGCGAACGATCCCTTGAGAGAGATGGCATCGTTGGTATCTGTCTTTTACCCAGGAAGCAGCAGAGGTGGGATGCAGTTCACACTCAACAGCCCTCGCTCAGAGGACTCCTGTGTGGATAGAGATGCATCTAAACCAAACCCCAGTCCATTGGCTGCTCATTCAGCCACCCCATGACAGATGAAAGGTCACGAGTAGGAGTGTGTGTGGGTGGGATGGGATTTTCCCTCCAGGTCCTTTCGGTCTAGTGGGAGGGGAAGGATTGCAGTGAAGTGTGAGAGATCGTTAAGACATTTAGGGACCCATGGATGGAAGGAGCTGAGGGCAGGGACATTGGCATCAGGTCTTAGGACTCAGGAGGTATTTTCTCAGGGAGTGGGGATGGATGAGAAATTGTGAGGTGGAGGGGGAGACAGATGCTTTTGCTCTAAGACCTTGCAAGGGGTCAGCATGGATAAAGGCACTGGAGGGAGCTCTGGGAGGGTGTGAGTGCATCTGGAGGAGTCACCAATGTCACTTATTATCATTATTAACAATAACATATACAGAGCAACCCATTCCTTATATAAAGGTAAATCACTATGAGCCCACCCTACTCCAGCTCTACAGCCAAGCCCAGGGGCACATACCCTTCCCTGTCCCTGGCCTGCATTGCTCTCTGCCTGCTGATTGTGCCTTTCACATGGCGGGGCTGTGTCCTTCCACTTGTGACCCATAAACCACATGGACCATCTCTTCCAGTGTCCTGTGCATATTGTTGGCCTACCCTGGCCCCACACTGTGGCAGACATTGCTGGTTCCTACTTGATCTCCTTCTCCCCTTCTTGCTTGACTACGTGTCCAAGACTAGCTTGCAACTGGAATACAGCCGTGTGACTCTGTCTTGTGCGTGGTGGAGCAAGACATCATGGTGAAGTTTCAGTAAAGCTCCGTGATGTTGGGGGTGGGAGTGTGCTACACATTTTTTGCTCTTCACTTCTTCCTACTATTATTATGGAGAATATGGATTTGCTGGCTGGAGGTCCAGCAGCTAATTTGGGCCATGAAGCCACTCTGAAGATGAAAGCCAGAAAGACAAGAGCCCAGGGTTATTGTAATACTCCAGGGCTGCCCCACTACCCAGCCCATGGTGTCCGGGCCAGGGTGCTTTGACAGGAGAGCGAAATGAAGGCCCAATTTAAACCATGTTCCTTTATTCCAGTAACATGCAGCCAGCCCTAATGATGGTTGGTTTGGGGTGGGAGGTAAAGGAGGATGGTAAGCCTGCCAGAGCCACATGAAGCACCTAGAAGAGATGCTGTTAGATGAAAGGACAACATGTCCAGGACAAAGAGCTGCATTTGTCAGTGCTAAAGCCCAGCCCTCTGCTACCCACTCTGTGGGCATCATCTCATTTACTCGGCACCAGATGCTGGCTGAGGACTATCTCCTAAGACCTCAGCTCTTCTCCATTCACCCAGGCGAAACAGGCTCCGGACAGTCATGTTCTCAAGGCCACTGAACTGGGGAGTCAGGCTCCAGTCTGAGTCTGTTTAACTCAGGGACAAACCCTTAAACCCCACCTGGATCCAAGAAGCTGTGCAGTTGTGAATGCTGCAGGGTGGCCCGATCCGTTCTGTGGCTTTGTGTCATCACAAAAGTGAAAGAATCGGTTCAGGGAAGGCGGCGGAGCCTGGCGAGTGGGTGCGTGGCAGGAAGTACAGGCCGGTCCTATGACAGCGGGGGTGAGCGGGGGTGAGCAGGGGTGGCGGGACCTGGGGGTTCCCACCTGACCTCCTTCTCCCCTTCTTGCTGGAGGGGGGTGGGGTTCCGGGCCAAAGTGCCCACCTGGGAACTTCTCAAGCCTTCACGATGGTGATTGCTGCTAGGTAGGACATTGACTTCACAAGTTTCCCTGAGTAACCACTATGGGCCAATGCGCTCGCTCAAGTTCCCATCTGGAGAAGTTCAACAGCCCATCCGTGGCCACCAGGAAGTGTGATTTCTTTTCAGTACAGTTTGAGTTTTGAATTAATGAGCTTGTCAAGGTGCAAACTCAGATTGCTTCGGGGTACAGATGTCTTTGTAGTGTTTTTGAAGGAATCATTAAGGCACAGAATAATCAAGTGAAAGTAAAGAAACTGTTAGAAAAAATCACTCAACCACGAGTCAAGATGGTCCATCAGAGAATGTGCTTCATCCGCTCTCCAGGCAGCCTGCATCAGACCAAAGAATTGTTTAGATATGAAGGGTTTTGTTTGGCCAGTTACCAAGCCTAAGAGAGATTCTAGTTACATCAAATCATGCAAAACGGTGAGGCTTATCATCTCGCGCTGCTTACAATGGAAAGAAACCATTCATAAGTTTTTCCTTTTAGCCCAGCATGGAGAATGGCAGCTGCCTTGGCTCTTAGTAATAATTTTGCTTTATGTCTTTTGTGTTAACATTCCAGAAGAATAGTCAGTCTTACCAGACTATAGATATCTGATACAAACTAACCTCAAGATATCATTACTGCATTTGCCAGGCCTGAATGATACCCAGAACAGACTCCATCCCCGTTCGCAGGACAGCGGGAACATTTGTGACATCTACTTACCTCAGAAGTTGACAGGTCACACCCAGGCCAGGCCATTGAAAAGATGTCACTGCACTAGGTGAAGTCTTGAGGAATACCACATCCCCCTTCTCGGCTTCCCTTTGCGAGGGGGTCATCTGTGGGTGCTGGACCAGGCCTCTTGGCTTCTATTCCTCCCCACCCCCTGTAGCCAGGCTCCTGTGTCCCCCATGAAAAAGCTGAGGGTGGCACCTTCCTGTCACGGTGGCCTCTCTGCAGGCAGGCCAGCACATCGGGAGCTCCCGGCAGCATTGACCTGGGGGATCTCCTACCTTCTGGAACCTTCAATCCTTGGATCCTGAGCCCTGATTTTCTTGGTTTTCCTCCGATCACACGGGTGGAGAATATTGATCTCCCTTCTTTTCTTGGCTCTATGTATGTGTTCTCTCTCTCTCTCTCATCTGGGCTGGGTCTAATTCCATCTCTAGGACACTGACTGTCAAACCTGCATCTAACATAGACGTATCCCCAGAATTCCAGGCTCACCAGCATCTCCACGCCCAACAAAGACGGCCAGAACAGAGCCCGCCACTGCTTCCTGTCCCCTCTCTCAACCCTCCCCTCTCAGCAAGTGACATGACTCATTTGCCCACCCAAAAACCTAAAGGAGATTCCTGATTACTCTCTGTCCATCACGGCTCCCAAACCTGATCTATGTGATGGTTCTGCCTCCACACACTGCTGCAATGGGGCCTCACCGTTCCATCCCTGCCACAGATCAGAACCCACACTGGACCTGTGGGACCCCCTTGTCTGGCCTGGTCCTGCACAAGGGCTCCATGCTGGCAGCAAGCATCACCCTGGGGGAATTCAAGCAGGACCATGTCACTGTCTTGCTCCCAACCCTCCAGCTTCCTCATCACATTTGGCTTTTACTTCTCATTCCCCCTGGCACCTTCTCTACCCCATCTGGCCCAATGCTGCCCGTCTCAAGTCCTTCTTTGAGCCCATGCTAAATTTCCTCCCGGTTCGTACTGCCAGGTCCCGTTTTTCTCCTGTGCTTACCGTCTGTCTCAGCACCAGAATATAAGCTTCCGGAGAACAGAGGCCTTTTGTGTCTTCTCTTCTTCCTGCTGGGTCAGAGCTTGGCATCTGGTGCACATTTGTTAAATATTTGTGGAATGGTTGCGTTCCAAACTTCCTGCCTTTTGCTTTCTATTTCCTGACATCTTCTTTATCACAGTCTGGTCTGTTAAGCAATGTTTTATGACCGCGCACCTTATTCATAAGGAGTTTTTAAAAGATGCTGCATAGTTAGAGCGTGATTCACTTATTTAAATTCTAGACTTTTGATTGTGGCCCATGACTCAAATACTTCAGGGGAAGGAAAACTTTCAAATAACCAACCGCACATCTCCCGAGGCTTCTACCAGCTCAGTGGCACACATGAAGAATAGCCAATAGAGACGGTGCTCATTATCATTTTAAACACTCAGATCTCCCCACAACCCCTGAGTCTCCCCATCACCCTGACTGTGGGACCTTTCTGTATTCTTGGGGTGATACTGCCTGGCACTATACCCCGCTCTACCGCACATGCCTGTGCAGGCATGAATTTATTCCTGGGGCCAGGCAGTGTCCAACCTGCATACCTCTAGTTATTGTTGATTGACTTTGTGCAAGCTTCCTTCATATTACCCAGTCCTAGACATTTGGAACTTTAAACAAGAATGAGACTCTTTAGACTCATACATTCTTTTTTGCTGCCCCTTCCATGTGGCATTCACTGTAGTCCTTGGGCTTTGCCACAGTTGGGGACCCAGAAGCCCGACACTGGCTAAAAGCAGCGTGTGCTGAAATAGGCCTGGGAACCCCACTGGGAACCACTGATAGTGGCCAGGATTGGCTTTGCCTGGTTTTGCTTAGCCAATTAGGACTCTCCTGTGAGTGTGGACTGGAGTCCATGGCAGCCAAATGTGGAGGCTGCTACCCACCAGAGGAGGGGCTGCATGTGGGTCGCCCTGGGGGCTGCTCCACATATCAGAGGCAGGGATGCTGCGGCTAGAATACGGCTTGTCCCCTCTGAAATTCCAGTTGAAGTTAATCCGCATTGTGAGATGTTAAGGGGGGGCAGGTGGGAGCTCCGAGAGGTGATTAGGCCTCTGCCTTCCAGAACGCGTTGGGTCCATCCACTCATAGCTTAATGGATTAAAGAGTTATCTGGAGATGGCCTGCTATAAAAGCCAGCTCGGATGGGTCTCTCACAGCCCTCATGTCTCCTAGTACCATCTCGAGACTTGGCCACCTCTAGATGCAGCCCCTCGACCTTGGACCAGAACCATGAACCCAAACAAATCTGTTTTCCTCACAGCTTTCCCAGCCCATGGAGTGTGTTCCCAGCAACAGCAAACGGGCTGAGAAGTCAGCGTTGTTGAGATGAAGGAGGCTTGGGTCTGCGTCTTGGCCCATGGGCAGGAAGATGCTGGAGGGAAGAGAGGTCTGAATTTGAGAGCAAAACCCTAGAAGGAGGTGAGGCTGGAGAAGGGGGTGGCTGGATTTGAAATGGGGGGGGTGAATCTTCTGTTGGCTCCAGTGAAGAAAAGGATATGAAACCTTTGCTGGCCTTGTGTCCTCCTTACAGGGGCGCAGCACACACGGAGGATGGATGAGGTGCAGCTTTGTGACTCTTTTAGGGAAGTGTCCAATGTGTCATTTTAATTGGTCTGTCCTTCCTTCCTTCCTCCCTCCCTTCCTTCTTTTTTTTTTTCCCCCCAGTCCTTAGGGCTTTTGCAAGGAGCTACATCCCCAGCCCTTTTTAAAAATTTTGAGACAGTTTTAAGTTACTGAGTTGCCCAGTCTGGGCTTGAACTCAAAATCCTCCTGCCTCAGCCTCCCAGAGTGCTGGGACTGGAGGCCTGCACCACCATATTTGGCTTCTTCGTTCTTTCTATCAAATAGAATTGACATAGCTTTAAGGGAGCGGACGCTTTAAGGATAGGATTTTAATTCACTTCCCAAGTCCACAGAAAGTTCCTCTACTTTCCATGTATCTACAGAATGCGGGGGAACACATTCTGAGCAAAGTGGGTGTGTATGCAAAGATGTTTATAGAAAATCCCTTTATAAAATGTCCCTTGTGGGAATTCGCCTGATTAGGAAGGTCGGCTTGCAACCAGGCAGCCTGTGCTACGCCCGGGCCCTGTGGTCCTGGAAGGGTGGGGAACTAACTGTTCCTGCAACGCTATGTGCTTTGGCACTTTGCTAGAAAGGGGGCAGGATGTGGCTGCCTTCCACACAGGGCTACGCTCAGGACACAGGCCTCACCCTGTGTGTGGACTGGAGAGCTGCTGCTCATGTACACTGTTAATGTGAGCCACCAGTCTATGTAAGAACAGTGTGACACGCTGCATGTCTTCAGACTACAATCTCCTTAGAAGCGAAACTTATTTTTTTAGTTCAATGAAACCCAATTTCTATTTATTTATCTTTTTATGGTACCATGAGTTGAACCCAGGACCTCGTGGATGCTAGGCAAGCACTCTCCCACTGAGCTACATCCTCAGCTCAATCTCTTTTTTTATGGTGTTATTTCTTTGGAGAAAAAACATGAAGATGTTCATAGAGTGTTTTCAAAATAGCAATGTTTAAAATGTTGTTTGATCCCTTTCTGTGGAATATGCAGGAATGAGCCAGTTAAAAGAATCCCCTCTAGAAACCTCCACCTTAGCCTCCCGGGGGAGGGTGTGTGAGCTTGCACGCCTTCGTGAATGCCCTTTTTATCAATATATGGAGAATGGCTTCCTCCTGCTTGCACTGACACCCTCTCCCCATTTCCGATGGGAAGAGCCAAGGAACACAAGGTCCCTGAGGAACTAGGACTCACTCAGCATTTGTGGGGTTTTCTCATGCAGCGCTGTATGGGCATGAGCAGTCCTGCAGACTCTCAGTGACCATAGCTCAGATTGCCGCTTTGGGAGAAGGCCTGGCCGTGGGGCCAAGGCCCTGCCCTGCAACGTTCCAGAAGGTTCGGTGTAACAGCATTGTTATGGAAGAAACCACTGTAAAGTGGCAGGAGGGTGTGGCTATTTCCCAACTACTTCAGATTTCTTTCATCCCTGTTACTTCTTTTAATTATTATTTTTTCCCAGTTCTCACAGGATTTAATAAGTTGACTTAATACACGGGGGTAAGGTTGGTTTCCAGATATAGGACAAACATGACAACATGGCTCCTGCTTCAGTTCCCCGTGAGGAGCTTCTGGTCAAAGGCTTCTTCCCACCCGTTGCTGTGATCTGTCCCTCGTGGAGGATGTGAAATGTGCTACAGTCAGTTCCTGGGGCTGCGGCCCCACCTCTGTCCCCACTGTCACCCTAAACAAAACACTGTAGTGAATCACAAGGCAAAGATATTCCAGAAAACCAACAGGCTTTGCAGTCTGCTGGAAAACAAGCAAACAAACAAAAACAAAAAACAGAATTGCAGAGACTAAGAAGATGTGACCAAATGGCAATATGCTACAGCTTTCACAGGAAGCTCAAAACACCAGCTTTGGTCTGATGGCAAATGTCCTGATTTTCCTGATAAATGATCCGATATCTAAAATAACGAATGAGTACTTTTTCCTCT
Source organism: Hystrix cristata (assembly GCA_004026905.1). Classification (NCBI taxonomy): domain Eukaryota; kingdom Metazoa; phylum Chordata; class Mammalia; order Rodentia; family Hystricidae; genus Hystrix; species Hystrix cristata. The sequence continues at coordinate 29,263 of PVJO010004717.1, forward strand.
GAGCCGAGTAGAGCTGTAAATGGCTGTAAATGGAGACGGGGTGCCCGGCTCCTCCCAGACACTGACAGTTGCACAGAGATACAGCTCCACACCCGCCAGGCTCCCCTGGGTCTCTGTCCTCCTCCCAAATGAAATATCAGTATTTGCTTGCAGTCTTGGGGGCATCAGAATAGGGTCTGCAGAGCAACAGGTACTAAATCAAAAAAGGCTTTCAGGGCATCGATTCTCAGGGTCACTGTGTACGTGTCACCCTCCAGAAGCCACCAGTTGACTGAAGGCAGTCGCAGCAGCCCTTCGTGGCTTTATAAGTGGCTGCTGAGTTTCTCGCCAAAGATTCTTATAATTTAAAAATGCTTCAGGCGGCAGAAGGCGGCCCCGCCCTCTGCATCATTCAAAAGAGAACCAGGCAGCTCCTGCCTCTTGCATGTAAACATTCAACGACAGTTTTGAAAAGTCAGAGTGCCATACCTTCATCCAAGCATCTTGGGAGGTGCTGATTTTAGATCCTTTGAATTTTCAGATCAGAGAAACTGCAGGAAAGAGCTTGCACTGAAATCGAGCATTATCAGGGCAGAGCAAATCCAGATACCTTAGAGAGTTAGCCAGCGTCTCACCCTTTCCCTTCTCTGCACTTTGCAATACACCCCACAGTTTCAGTGTGTATTTGACATTCAAATGCACACAAGATTCATGCATTGTATGTTTCAGTTCTTCCCAAGTCTCCTTAATAGGCATTTCCCCAGTGCAGCCAATCAATCCCTGGCTACAGGCATGTGGGGTCAGGCAGGCTGTTCGTTCCGGAAGGGCGGCGGAGACCCTGGGAACCAGACCAGCGGGGCTCACAAGTATGAAGAGAATGTCGGGAGAGGAAGTGGCCGCTCTGAGTCAGCATGAGTCATCTTGTCCCAGTGAGAATGTAGGCTGAGGTGTGCGCCTTTTTTTATTTCTTCTTCTTTTTTTTTTTTTTTTTTTGGTCTTAATTGTGTGGACATCACTGGGAATGGGGGGAACTAAGTGACAGTATGGTGGCTGCTTTTTAAGTTTCAAAACGACACAGCAGCTGTGCCTGAGCCCGTGCATGCCTGGGGGACCATCACAGGAGAGTTCCTGAGGAGGTGGAGACCTCAGCTTCTCCCTGGTGAGTGTGTTTCTGTCATTTTCCCACAACTCCTGCGTGTGCCACAGGCTCTGAGCTGTGTCAAAGCTGTCGAGTCCTGGGTGGACACTGCGTTTCGTTCGGACTTTGCATATCTGTCATTTTAGTGAAGTGTCTCCGTTTGCCCTCGTCCCCATAGTGACTGTTTAAGCCCGGCGCTCTGGGGAGTTGTCTGGCCATTCACAGGCGGAGCGTGGGCGCTCTCTGCGCTGTATATTGTCTTGGAACAGATGGCAGAGATAGCAGTGCTTGGCTGGAAAAAGAGCTGCCCGGACTCCTTTCCAGAAGCCAAGGTGGGTGGAATTGTGCTAAGCCAGGGTTGCTGAGGCTGAGGGAGCTTCCGCTTCTCAGTGGTGGAGGAAAGAGCCCTGAGCCCTTTCTGGCCGCTGGTCTGAGCGGCCCAGTCTGAGCTGCCCGGCTTCCCAGCCTCAGTGCCAGAGACGCGAAGGCGAGGCAGGCAGGGCTTTGGTTTCCTTCTCTAAATGTGCGTGAACCACGCCAGGAGCTTTCCTATGTCCTTTCCTTTCCCTGAGCACTGAACGTCACAAGCGGTGGCAAAAATCAGAATGAGAACTATTTGGGGGGCTAGGACGGGGGGCTGGGAGGAGGAGGGCTGAGGGTGGGCTTGTCTGGAGCCGCCGAGGTCAGACGTGACCCTGGTGGCTGTTCTCCAGCAGTTACGGTTCTGATGCAGGTTAGCTTTACTGTCAAGTAAAATACAGGAAACATGTTTTTAAATGTCGTTCTGGTTACTGTAAATGAAACGGTTAAAATGTCATAAATACTTTATGATAAACACTTTTTAAAAATTTGCTTAAAAAGCAGTACCCCAGCCAGCAGGGCATGACAGGGAGCTTTTTTGGTGCAGGCATTTGAGTGTGCGGGCTTCCTGGGGTAATAATGAGTCAGCACCGCTTTCTATAATTGGAGCGGCACTGATCGGCCCTGATCATAGCAGGGGTCCCCTGCCCCCCAGCGCTTGGCTCTGTGGTCTTGTGTTCAGCCCTGAATGTCACCTCCGTTCGGGGGACAAACTCTCAGCTTTGTCCCAGCTCCTCTAGGCTGCAGCTTGGGACCCCTTTCGAAGGGCTCTGTGTCTGTGTCAGGTGCCACATGTTTGGCTTCCTTGGTGTCTCCTTTAGCTCCTGTGGATGTGTTGTAGGTTCTGGCTTGTGGAACTGGTTGAACACACAGTTTGTTAAATGATGAACCCGCTGCTGAGGCAGAGCTAGGGGTGGCCCGGGGCTGCAGCTGCCTCTAGCATCCTGTGCTGGTGCCCAGCCTCCGAGTCACACACGCCTGGGGACTGGGTGGGAGGATGGCGCGAGGGCGTGAACTTCAAAGCCGGCATGCTGCTAGTGGCAGGCTGGGTGGGAATACTCAGTCTGTTGAGGAGCTGAGGGCAAGGCTCCGAGGGGACCGCTTCCCCAGCACTAGCTCTTCTTAGAAACACAGTGAGAGAAAGGTTGAGGGGGCTGGGGCTGGGCAGCTCAGTGCCATCTGTAGCCCTGTGTGACTCTGTCCCCTTGAGTTCTGTTTGTCTGCTCAGGAGTGTTTTTCTGTGTTTAGATAACCATGGGTGGGGTCCGCCCTCCGGATTGCAGACCCTGCCACGCCCTGAGGCCACAAGCCTTGGATGGCGCCATTCACCATCGGAGAGAGGCTCAGCCCACAGGGTGATGGGGCCTCCAGATCAGGTTGCTGCCTGCCACAGAGGGTGGCCCGGGCTCAGGGGGTCAGCATTTGCCCAGTGCTCAGAGCAGGGCCTGTATGTAGAAGGGATGCCATGAAAATTAGTTATTAGGTCCTCAGTCGCCTGGCCTCAAAGGCAATTGGCAGTGTGCCCTGGGTTAGTTAGATCATTTTAAAATGATCATAAATGTTCCAAGTTCAGCTCTTCCCAAGGTGGCAGGCCAGCCCCAGGTGTCTCTTGGTGAGTCACATTTGTGAGAGCTAGAGAAATGCCACTTTTGTGGAGACACAAAGGCAAACTGTAGATCACGGTGGGTCCAAGGCGTGCACACCACACTCTTGTTCTCATCCTGGAGAAGGCGCTGGTGGGGCCTGTCACTGGGTCGCGGATTGCAAGTTTTCCTGCGAGTGCTGCTGAGAAAGGCTTTCAAGCTGGCTGTTTGTGTCCAGACACTGGCTGTGTTCTTTCATGTAGAATTTAGGGAGTTGGGTGGATTCCAGGAGTCGAGTGGTCTTTTATCCATGAGAAACAAGCTGGGTGTGAAACAACGAGGTCACTTTTGCTGGTAGGAGAAGAGTCACTTAGCAAGGCAGAAGCAAGGTCACTGATGGGCATGTGTGAGCAGGATATGCCAGCCTGGCGGCTATTTCCAACCGTGTGCTTGCAGGCAGTGGGTAAAGAGGGGCACACTCCATGGCAGAAACTATCATATCATTAAAAGGACAGCTACCATAAAAAGAAAATGTGCTGGGTTTGCCCAGGAAGTTGTCCAGGGTCCCGCTGTCATGGTACCCTCTGCCCAGGGAACATCTGGTGCCTGACGCTGCCTGCTGCTCTCTCCATGTTACAGTGGGACCTGGGCTCTCAGCACCTCTTGCCTAGTGGCCATGTGGGGTGCTCATTCCTGTGCAGGACAAGTTCCTTAAACTCTGTGTCCCACCCTCCTCACTGTGAAATGAGGATCATAACCGCACCAGTTCATGTAGTTCAGTCTTGTAGTTCACGGTTAGCACACAAGTTACAGGAGACTCCATGACTGGGAGGGACACATTTGCTTGTCCAGAGGTGGAACTGGGAGCCTTGGTATCTACATAGCTCCTCTGGCCTTGGGAACCCGTCAGCAGTTGATTCTCTGTCCCCAGAGGGAGGCTCCTCCTGTGTGGCCAAGCCCAGGGCAAGTCTTACATTCACAGAGAATGGATCGTTAGGCAAATAGGGAATGCTCCTTGGTCATCTCCAGGGAACCTGGAGTTCTGTATGTCATACCATTGTCACTGTTGTCAGCCTCATCACAAAAGGACAGCTCCCATTTTGTTCACCCCAAGCATGTGGAGATATCTTCCCTGTGCTTCACTGACCACCCCTCACCCCTCCACCCCGGCTCTGGTATCCCCAGTGAGTTGGGAAGGAAGGTCACTTGCCTCACTCAAAGTCCTAGCATTCCCGCACACAGCTTCGAAGATGCACAGGTGACAGGGGTGTCCATCACAGCCACCGGCACACGAGAACCAGCAGGCATAGGTGACCGGCAGGGCTCCTGTGTAATCCACAAGGGCAGGCGGCTGGCCCCGGAAACCGACTGTTGCTGAGCCTGCCCCTGCAGGGGGCGCAGCTCAGTTCTATACAAGCTGCCCAGATCCTGGTTATTTGAGAATCATCACAATATAGGGAGGTGACTCATATTGGAAAAGTTAAGTAAGATACACGTAAAACTAGACCAGGGTGAACACAGCACGGACCTTGCTTGCCAATTCCAAAGGTCACGCATGAGTGCACAGCCCCCCGAAGCCAAAGCCTCAGCTCAGCACACAGGTCCTTTGGATGGCTCTGTCCTGGTGGTGGTGCTTGTCAAACAGAATCTGCGGGTCCTCTGATGGCCCCGCTCTGAGTGACTGGGCTTTCAGAGCTGGGACTGCGTGTGTTGATGGGTTATAGATGGTGCTGGGGTGAGTGTGTGGGTGTTGAGGGTGGGGTGTCCCTGGATCTGTCACTCATGATGTGACCCCAAGGAGTCTCTGCCTGCTTGGCTGGGCCTGGGGGGCAGGGACTCAGCACCCTAAAGGTTCTAGAAGGTTCTGGTGGCAAGGAAACGCCAACAGCAAATTAGCAGGAAGCTGGGCCTACAGGAAAGAGGAGTGGGCTTGGCTGCTCTTGGAGGATTCCTTCTGATGAACAAAATAGATGTTACTGCATTTGGTGTGATCAGAAAAGCTAAAGCTGGCGGCAGATCTCACCGCTGTGGTTTTTCTGCTTATCTTCTGCTTTCCACACCGATTACCCTGGAAGTGAGCACTCTGCCCTCCCCCCACCCGGCCTTTTAAAAATTTGTCATACTAAAAATATTGGACGTTTTAATGATGGCAGGAAATATCATGTTATCTCCTCTCATTGAACAAGTGACAGAGGATGCAAGGGATACATGGTCTTTGCTCCATTCAGCCAGACAAAAAGGGGAATTTATGAAATAGCAGCAACTCCAAAAAGAGTCAGGCTTACTTGCTCTCACACAGAAAAAGTTTCTATCCCCTTGTCTATGCTGTTCTCAGACAGGAAGCGAGTTGTACAAGCCAAGGTCAACAGGCAACCAGTTCATCTGTCTCCCTGCTGTGGCACTTTTAGCATTGGCTTCCTTCCTCCAACTTGTCTTATGCTTTCAAGAAGGCTGCTGGAGCTCTAGCCACCACCTCTGCATTCCAGATGGGGGAAGTAGGAGGACAGAGGTTAAGCCTTCTGGATATTAGGTTCATGGTAGAATAACAGCAAAGCCCCTCCCACCAAGCCCATGGCATCCTTAGGGGTCCTTTGGGCCTGGCCATGCTGACAGGTAGTGGGGAATGTGACGATTTCTGCTCTTCTGCCATCGAGCAGGCTGAAGTGTGTGAACAGACTCCATGTCGTTGGGGCCAAGGGCCACGTGGTGCCATGCTGGACGGCTGCCAGGCACTGAGGGAGTGGTCCTGATGCAGGAAGAGCTGGTGGGGAGGGACAGTGCCCCAGGAATCCAGGCGCAGGGACATTGGTGTGTCCTTGCTGGGGAGAGATGCTCAGTATGAACCTAGTCTCCATGGCTTCCTGTGTGGGGGAGGGGCACCTGTCTCCCGTGCCCGTCCCGGGGGCACTGATGATGGGCCTATGGGAGGCTAGGCTGGTGTCTATTTCACCAGCAAGACCAAACGGGGAGAGACCTCGCCTGCGCCTCGTCTCCCGTCTCCTGTTCCGGGGTCTGAGAGCCCAGCTGTGGCTCAGAGTGGGGCGCTGCCCTCACTGACCATGGTGACCTCGGCACCTCCCATCGCCCTCTGCACTCCGTGCTTCTCGTCTGGACAATGTGGATGACAGGGCCAGAGTCCGCCACGTACGAGTCTGTGAGGACCGAATTGGGTCCCACGTACAAAGGACACGGAACGGAGCTAGCACCAGTGCCATTCGGTGAACAGGATGATGTTGGGTTGTTCCTGTCGTTTTACTAGTAATAAACATTTACTAAATCCCATGCCAGGGATCAGAAGGCTGAGGCAGGAAGATCGTCACAAGTTGAAGGCCAGTCTGGGCTACATAGGGAGTTCAAGGCCAGCCTGACGTACATAGCAAGATGCTGGCTCTTTGGTTCTCTTCCTATTCCTTCTGGTTATTTTTCCAAGTGGGCCTGGCCACTGAGGAGCCAACTAATGTGTCCCCAGTGTCACTCTCAGAATGGGGAATACTAATACAAATCTAGCTGGAGTGACTTCCAGTGGCTTGTCCCACTTCCATTCTCCTTTGCTTCCTGTGTTTTCAATAATAACTTTTATGCTGTCAGGGACAGTGATGTTTCCCATTGAAAGGTGGATTTCTAGGGCTTCTTTACAGATAGAGTGGTCAGTGAAAGATTTAGACTGAAAGGGTTCGTTGGAGACTCTGAGAAAGCTCTTGAAAAGAAACTAGCATTTAAGGGACTTAATTAACCATTTGCTCACCTTCTGTCTTCTGCCTGAAATGAGAGGTGATGGCTGGAGCTCCAGCAGCCCTATTGAAATCATTAGACAGTTGGAGGAAGGAAGGTGGTGCTAAAGATGGCAGAGCAAGCAGATGGCCATAGGCTTTTGGGAGAGCAGGCATTTTGCCTGGAGAGTTGACTGTTTTTGTAGCTGATTTGCCTGCGTGGTGGTGGGAGGTAGTGGATATCACCACTGAAAGTAGATCTGTAGGTCAGCTAGGAATGGTCTGGCTTTTGGGCACTGCTGGTGCACTTAGCCTGCTCTGCTCACTTTGGGCTCAGAAATGTGTCACTGTATTGGCCACCATGCAGACTCAGCCTCTGCAGGCCAGTCCTGCGTGCTGCTGGGCGTGGCTGGGCTTCTAGCTCGGGCCTGGGAGGGAACAACAGGCTTCGAGAGAGGCAGAAAGCGAAAGCTCTGGAGGGCTGGGGAAGGCATGTGGTGACTGGTGGCTTCTTGTGGCTTCCCAACCCCCCAAGCAGCGCTGTCCAATGGAACCTTCTGAAATGATGGGACTGTTCTGGGTCCGGGCTGTCCAGTGCCCTGGCCACAAGCCACGAGTGGCTGCTGAGCAAAAGAAACGTGGCCAGTGTGACTAGGAACCCAACTAGAAGTTTTATTTAATGCTAATTAAATGAAACACATGGCTACCAGCTGTGGAGATGAGGGCCTGCAGGGAGCCTTCCTCTCTCCTGCCCTGCGCTGTTCCTGCCACCTCTCTTCAGCACAGCTCAAGCCACCTCGGGCACAGACGACATCTACCACACGTGAGGAATTATGGACCGAGACCCGCTGCTGTCCTTCCCCGTCACGTTCCAGGATTGTGCCCCTGGTTCCTCCCCAAGTGCTTGCTGCGTACTCTAGATTCACAGACCATCTGTCCGTGGGGAGCCCACACAGCCCTTGATGAAGCCCCACTGGGCTGTCCTCAGCTCGGCCAGCTGCCTGCTGCATGCAAGTGAGTTACTCAGTGCTCAGCTTCGGTTTCCTCATCTGTAAAAAATTTGTACACATACAGGACAGTTACCAGAGAGGGTCGTTCTGAGGACGAAGACAGTTGTTGTAGGAAGAATTCTGAGGAAGGCCTGCACATGGCAAGTCACAGTGGACGTTCAAAAGTGCTGGCTGTTCTTATGGGAATTAGCATCTTTTTGCCATCCCAGAGCACAGGGCATTTCTCTGGCCCCAGATCTCTACTCCAGCCATGATGGTCCCGTCTGACTCCAACATCTGAGGAATCCCACGATCTGCCTCCCTCTTGGTTTCCCCCTGGGGGCAGCTGAGCAGAGTTCTCACTGGGCATTTGGGAGGGGGCTCTACCATGCATCTATTTATTCACTCATCATGCAACAAGGTTTGCAGAGACCATGGTGGCAGGAAATGAGTGGATGCGGTTGTGAGGAGGTGGCCAGCAGAGGGGACAGAGGAGCTGGGAGCTCACGGATTGGTGGGGGTCTTCCCTGATGAGACCGTGTCTATACTGAGGGGATGGGGCTTGCGTGTTGGTTTGTTTTTCCTGGATGGATATAGCAGTGTTAGTGGGGGACATGCAGAGAGAATTAGGAACCCTGAACTGTGTCCACTCAGATACGGATTCAGAACCCCAGTCGAGTCCTGGCTTTCTTTCACTATGGCTGTGTGGCCACAAGCAAGCTGCGGATCTCTCTGATGCTCCATCAGGCATGGGATGTGACCCACAGAGGAGACTCTCGCCATCCATTTCGGAGTCACTATCATTACTGACACTCTTCACTTGGACTGGTACTCGCGGGTGCTTGGTGTGGCGGCTTGCACTGCCCACCCTAGCAGCCCTCAGTGAGTCCCAGGGCTGCTGATCTGGACCAGCCTTCCCCTTCCAGGGGCAGTGCAAGCTGAGAAGACATCCAGCTGGGGGCCACTCTACCGTGTTTGGCACTTGGACATTTGCACCTGGACCTGCCCCCGAGGTCATAGCTGCAATTCTTATGACCATCCGGACTCCACAAATTTCATCAGATTCTTTGCACGCTTGTCCCGTTGCAGAAGCTGAGCTAAAAGGGCATGTGCCGGGCTTTCTCCACACATGAGTGCGTTCCACACAGGCACCCGCCATCTTTCACGCATGCGCCTGGCTTCCTCCAACATGCATGTGCCTTCTATGTGTGCACATGTCTTCTTCCACGCATGCGCCTGGCTTCCTCTAGCCAGATCCCTTCAGACTCCTGGCCTAACTACATGTTCAAGCTCTTCCCTCCGTTCACCATTCCCCTTCATTGCTCTAGGAAAAGATTTAGCTCCCTTGGCCTGATTCTGCATTCCTGGGCAATGTTGCCCTTCAGATGAGCACAGTGACCTACCTTGTCCAGAACACCAGGCTAAGGGTGATACTACACCCATTAGCTGGACCTACACTGTCCTCATGGCCAGCTTACATCTCTGCCTTTGAGTGCAGACAAGCTGCAAAGCCACACAGATCTCATTCTGCATTTGAGGTGGTGGCTTGTGTGTGTTTAATTTTTTTAAACCTCAGTAGAACTTTACACTATCCTTAGTTTAATCTAGATTCGACTCACATATTCTTTAACTTAAAATATGAAGCTGGAGAGATTTCCCCTTTACCTGTTCACCAGGAGACCATTTGGATCGGTGGAGATCGAGAGCGGAGACCTGTGGCAGGCCCCCAGCGAGCGTTGCCACTGTTCCAACATTTCAGGCACCTCCTTCAATACAAAGAGCCCACCTTGCCTCACAGGTTTCACTAATGGGGACCAAGAGGACTACAAAGAGAGCAGGTGACCAGTGCTTAATGGGAAGGCAATGATGTTTCCAGGAGAAGGACTTGGGGGCAGAGAATGGCAAAGGAAACAACATAGAAAGTGAGTAGGAGTCCAGACACTGTGAGTCACCTAACAGTGGGCCTCTGTGTGAGCTCTGGGTTCACTTGGGTCTCCCCAAATTCATATGCTCCCCGCAGCTCAGAATGTGACTTCATTAGGCCATAGGGTCATTGCAGAAGCAGTTAGTTAGGATGGGAACATAACTGGAGTAGCATGGGCCCTTGACCCAGTGTGGCTGGTGTCCTTACAAGCAGAGGAAATGTGGAGACAGAAGAACCCAAGGGACAGCGCCACGTGAAGACTGGAGTTAATGCAGCCACAAGGCAAACAGCGCTGGGAGCCAAGAGAGAAGCCTAGAGCAGATCCCCCCTTCCGAGGGAGCCCAGTCCCGTCGAGTCCCTGATCCCAACTCCCAGCCTTCAGGACGGTGAGATGGTAAATGTCTGTGGCTGGAGCTGCTTCGTTCATGGTGCTCTGTACGGCAGCCCCCATGAATGAATGCAGCGTGTGTCCTTACAGGTTTTGAATGGGGCTGCCGGGAACAGGCTTGCCAGCCCCGGGTCGTGCCAAGTGTGGGCCAGCTACTCAGGGATGTCTGCAGATAAGGGACACGCCATCAACCGTGAGCAAGAAATTCTTTTTTTGATTTACATGAATCAACTATTTTTAGTTCACTGTAACTTTTCCTGAGTTGGAGAAAAGCAGGTTCAAAATCGGAACTTGGGGTCTGGGGATTTAGCTCAGTGGTTAGAGTGCTTGGCTAGCCCTGAGTTCAATCCTGGCACCAACAAAATTGGAAGCTGGTCTTTATGTTTTCTTAAAAAAAAAAAACCACAAAAGACCTGCTTCATTTTTAGCTGCGAGGTGATCCACACAGTGGTGGGCCACAGAGCGTGTCCCCACTCAGGAACCTTTGGAGGCTCCCGGCCCGGGCTCAGCACGGCGAACCTCGCACTGAGAGTCTCACTAGGCAGTCGGAACTTTCACCCACACTGTCGTTTTCCTGCCCCTTTCCCTTTCTCCAGTGTTCACAAGCATCCCCCCAAATGACAGTTTACAGAGAGGGGACAGAGGTTCCCAAGGGGCTTCAGAGTCACAGTTTCTGCGGAGACTTCTGGCCTGTTTCCTGGCTGCCGAACAAGAGCAACAGGGAGACCAGCAGAATATGGCTTTGAAAATCGGTTCAGAAAAACAGGAACCATCAGTTCGTGAGAACTGGAAGAGAAAAATAGTTTAAAGAACTGAGAAGGTGCCACATTATAGCGAAAGAATGTTGGGTTTTGGAAATGACAAAAACGAGCCATTATCACCTCGAAAACCCCGTGGAGTCAGTTACACGAGACGTAACCGCACACAAACACGGGCATTTCTTATAATATCATGGCATTTACAGTCAAAAGGCTGCTTTCAGAGTATTTCATGGAAAGTTATTTTAGTAGCAGGGGTAGCCTCCAGCCACGAGTATTTGTCAAGAGAGTGAAACTATGACTTCAAAGGCGAAAGGTGGGGAGGGAGGACTCAGAACTGGAGGCGACCTGCAGGGTCGGTGCCCACTTGCTCAGCTCCTGCTGGGTGTTTCCTGGGCATGGAGGGGGCACAGGGGCCTGGTCTGCTCTGTTGCGGCTTTTAAATGTTTAATTCTTTTACTCTAAAATTGAGGGCCTCGATTAAAGCAAAGCAAAACTGTGTGAAAAATGGTATGTTAGTGTGATGGGGATCCGGGCTTGTTATTTTAAGGTACTATGCTATAAAGAAAATATAAAAGCGCCAGGTGATTCCCTGAGGGTAGAGGTACCCTGAGGATCAGCTGCCCCAGGACGGAGGAGGGGCTCCATGGACGCCCTGGGGACACTGCGCCCTGGGGACACTGCGTCATGGCTGTCTGGATGCCAGCCTGGAGTTTTAGGAGTAGACAGGAAGAAGATAACGCTCTTGGACATTCTGATGCCTGCCTAAAGAATCTCTCATGTCACTGCTCCCCTTGAAAATTTAGAGCACTAAGTTGAAGTCACACGCTTTGGTTTTGCTTTCCTGTAGTCACGTGACTTGGCAGTGGTACACTGTGGGTCTCTTTACAGAAGGGCTCTGCACTTTGGGCTGTACTTAAAATTTGTCCTCTCTGCTGAAGAGTTTTGTGGCATAAATCCAATAAAATTGTAGATGTATTTTTTAAAAAAAGAACCATTATGTCCAGTTTTCAGAAACAGTGATTTTTAATAACAAATATGTTAACTATCAGATTATTCTGGAGAGAATTGGTTTAAAAGAAGGCCAGTGGTCTATTAATTGCTGTTTTATAAATTATCCATTCATCTTTTTGTCCATACTTCCCTCTTTCCTTTCCTGTTTCCTTTTCTCTTTCCCATCCTTTTTTTCTCCCTTCCTTCCCCTTCATTTTTTTCTATTGTTTAGTAAAGGTCCACTAATATTCTGGATTTTACACCTTTGCTATACATGCTACTTCTCCTAGCTGTCTTCTGCTAGCTTATCTTTTTTCACTATGTCTTTTATATCCTAGAAATGTTTAATTTTAAAATCATTATTATTTTCCTTTTTAGCATCTGAGGTTTATCTTACTTAGAAAGTCTATTCCCACTCCTCACTTAGACAAATAATCTAATTTTTTTCTTCCGACACTCTATAATTTTATTTTTGAAGTTTAAAATACAAAATTTCTTTGTGTTTATATTTGTTTATGATTTGAAATCAGGAGGTATAGTTTTTCCCTAAATGGGCAGCTAATTTTCCCAGACTATTTGTGAATAGCCCACTTTTCCATGATGAAGTCATATTTTAAATTTATAAGTTTTGTGTGTTGGGGGAGGGAAGAGACAAGCAGTTTCCAGCTGGATGTGGGACTGAGTAGGGCTTTAATGTGTCTCTGTCTACTGGGCTGTCTTGGGACTTCAGGGCAGAGCGACAGAGGAAGGGAGCTCAGAGCTTTTAGAGGATATGAGACAAACAGGAAGGAGTCTGGGCAGGTGGCTGGGGTGATTGGGCAGTGAGAGAAGGAGGCGAGCTCAGGAGATGGTGGCAGAAATGCATCCAGGGGCGGGCAGCCCAGGGGGAGGAAGATGTCTGGAGCTGGGTGCCCGTGAGGGCAGGCAGCGCCCCCTGGGACAACTTGCAGGCACTGGGAGAGTCAAGTTCAAATATCTGGGCATTGAGAAAATATACCTCCAGTGTGAAAGGTAGACATGCAACCCAAGTTGAAAACGGGTCTGATTTTTGAGGGGCTAAAAATAAACAGAGCAATGAAAATCACCTCAAGTAGGAATGGACATGACCTGCACGAAGGCGACCTACTTCACTGGAGTACGGGCGGTGGTCCAGCCAAAGGACTCAAGGGGTGTGTGCACACGGCACCCAGAGGCCAAGTTGGGGACACTAGTCAGATCTCCAGGGTGCTCCACTTCTGTCTTGCCACCTTGCGGACCTTTGCGCAGGACCATTAGGTCCTTGCATTCCCAGTCCTGACCCTGGGCAGATGTGGTCAGGCCAGCCTCGGAGAATACAGCTGCAGAAGAGCCTGCACTGAGCTCAGCGTAGCTTACTCTCCATCTTGAAATTCTCACTAATGTTTGAGCAAGGAACTGCACACACCCACTTTGCACAAGAGCCTGTGTTGTGTATGGCCTGGCCTGGACACAGGTGGGCCCCAGCCCCTTTCCTGCCCTGTCCAGATGACATCTATGTCCTCCAGTGCCCGCTCTCGGGAGCCCTTCCTGAAGCAGAGCTGGCCCTCTTGTGTCTGGCCTCTCCATCGCCGCTTTACCTAACAGCTGAGCCTGTTGTATAAAATATGGCTTAAAAGCAGCTTGGAGAAATGAAGAGGCAGGGATGGAACTGCAGCAAGAGAGTTGGCTCCCACTGACGGCAGGAGGCGGGCTGCGTGCATCCTGTGTGCTGGGAGGGTGCAGAGGAAGAAGTGGCCAGCAGGAGGCCCAGCTCACCGCCAGATCCACAGCTCAGGCCCCAAACACACAGATACTCTGCCTGGTACCAGCACCGGGGCTCCAGGCCATGGGAAGACTGGTTGTAGGGACCTCTCTGTCCCCATCCAACACATGTGCCATGGGGGGGAGCTGTTGCACAAGCTTTCTACTTTATCTATCGATTTCAGGGTTCCCTTGGGATGGAGGAACCGGGTTTTCCATCAGGATCTTCTCTCACCATCATGTCCTCTTGTTACTCGATGGTCCTTGCTGAACGGGAGGACCTGGCCTCAGTCACACCATGACCCTCCGGGCATGCAAATGAGGACCCAAGGGGAAAGTTTGCTGCTCACCTTCTGTTCCCACCCAGGTGCTTCCCACCCCGTGGCTCCTGAGTGGGATCTCCCGGGCTGTGGAGCTCACTGAGGCTGGAGCTTGGGGAATCCGGTAGTTCTCACAACACGATGCTCCTGAGATGGAGCATCCAGCACATTTACTGGCACCCACCCCACGGGAAGCAGAGACTCTGGTACAGCTTCCTCTCTGGTGAGTTTGTGTTCAGGGCAGTGTGCTGAATGTGGCAGCACCTGTAGAGACAGCCTCAGGGGTCGGGGTGCCGGTGATGGGGTAGCTCCCACAGTCAGACATCGGGTTGGAAAATCCAAGATAAATGTTTTCAATTTTTTTTGATCTGTGAGACTTCACAGAGCATTTAGCCATGCACTGTAAACATCCAAACATGTGCTTTGAGACTATTCAAAATGACACAGAATACACAGCATCTGCTAAATGGAGATGATGGGGAACCCACTCCCCACTCCCCCTTCCTCCCCCCTTCCTTTCCTCTCCTCTCTCTTTCTTTCTTTTTTCTTTCTCTCTCTCTCTTTCTTTCTTTCTTTCTTTCTTTCTTTCTTTCTTTCTTTCTTTCTTTCTTCCTTCCTTCCTTCCTTCCTTCCTTCCTTCCTTCCTTCCTTCCTTCCTTTCTTTCTTTCTTTCTTTCTTTCTTTCTTTCTTTCTTTCTTTCTTTCTTTCTTTCTTTCTTTCTTTCTTTCTTTCTTTCTTTCTCAGAATGTCATGAGACCCAAATTCCAAAGAATGCAGTTTAAGATAAAACATGAATGTGGTAGACCTGTCGAATGGATAAATTACTATAGACCAAAGGGTAGGTGACATTTGGGTTGAAATTTAAAGCATAGGGAAGCAATTCTATATAGCAGGACTGACATGTCAAGAACAGAGCGCTGGCGCCTGTGGGGCATGTCCAGGGATCCTTTGCGAAGGTGGGTCGGGGTGAGGGTTGTCTGTTGAGTCCCACCTGCCAGATTCTAGACCCTGGTACTCACCCACAGGCTGCATGTTTGGGGGATGCTTAAAGGTTTCTGAGTAGGGGGTGGCATGAGGAATGCACACCTCAGAATAACAACTTTGTAGACATAATCAAAGTGAAGACATGTGGAGAGTTATAGCTCCCAGAGAAGTCATTCTCAAGCCAGGCATGGTGACACATGCCTGTAATCCCAGCATTCTAGGAAGCTGAGACAGGAGGATTGCAAGTTTGAGCTCAGCCTGAGCAACATCACTACTTAATGAGACCTGTCTCCAAAAAAAAAAAGGAGAGTGGGGAGCTGGTGATGTAGCTCAACGTAAAGGCCCCGGGTTTGATATCCAGTATCTAAAAACAAAGCAAGTCATGCCCAGCATGGAAGCCTGGCATGACCCGGAAGGAGCACTCTGGACCAGGGGAGGAGGCAGGGGATGGACAATCCAGACAGAGCAGCAGGATGGAGATCAGGCTGAAGTGTGAAACTTTGCATTGCCATTTGAAGAGCGTGGAACAGATGGCTGCACCTGGGCCTCTGCCTGTGCAGATGGGCCAGGAGAATTCAACATGTGTGAGGGGTGGGCAGGAGTGGAAGTAGCTTCTCTCGCCCAAGCATTAATACTCTTACGGAGTGGAATTACCTCTGAATTGACGAAGCATCCCTCGGGGCTCTCCCTTAGTCCCTTGAGTGTATATTGGCTGAGCAGCCACCGATGACAAGCGGAGAAAGCTGCATGTCGTGTGGCCCCCTGCCACTCTTTCAATGAGGCCAGCTCCTGTGCTGGCTGGCTGTGTGGAGATGGTGCGAGTGACCAGGGCCCCCGGCTCCGGCAGTGGCCCTGTTGCTGGCCAGGAGCTGCAGTCTCAGACAGCGTTAGGTAATACACAATTACTACGGAACATCCCAGCGGGCTCTTTTAAAACACAGAAATGTCTTGCCATTTGGAACTAATGAAATCCACTGTTCACTTAATTGCATGTCCTAGGATCTCATGAAGTGTACCTTGAAGTTGTTAATTAAGGAGTAAATAGACAATTCAAATGTGCTCTGTGGTTTGGAAGTCACAGGTTTTGCTGCTCATGCATGAGACAAAGAACTTTCCAGGAACATCACTTCTTAGACCGAAGCTTTGTGTTCGGAGCAAATGCAGCTGCTCAGGCCATCTTCTGAAGAAGTTCCATCAGCTTGTTCTCTGTCTCCTCCCACCTTATCGCCTCACCCCGTGCACAGGTTTGTCTGTGCTCACACTGACAGGTGGACACGCTCTGCAGTGCTCTTCTGTGCACACATTTTGTGCATGAAACAAACCTCCTTCAATCAAGGCGTGGAACCAGGACAGATGCATAGGAGGTTTTTAGTACTTAGAAGGGCAGACACAGGGGTCCCCAGACATTATAAAGAACACTATAAGCCAGCTTTCTCCAGAGTACGCTATTAGAAATAGTTCTGCATAGTGATTAGGAAGTAATGAGATTCAAACAAAGTGAGAAATTATCACACGTACACAGCTCAGTACCATGAAGATACAGAGGCCACTCAGATAGCGATCGCGGTGGCAACAACTGGTGACCTTGGAAAGGTAAGATCTGAGCAGCGGGGGCTGAAAGGGGAGGGAAAGATCCTGCAGGGGTCCAGCTGGGGTTTAAGAGGGATAGTGACCTGCCCAGAGGCTTGCAGTGCTCACGAAAGAGGTGGTATTTGGGCAAGGCCTACAGAGGGAGGTAGAATTAGATGGGCAAAGGTGATCCAGGTTGAAGGGGAGGTGTCAGCATGTGCAGAAGTACAGAGGGAGGATCAAGGCTGTGCACGTGAGAGGTGATGTCAGGTATCATTTGGCTGCGTAGAAGTAGAGGCACATAATTCTGCAGGAAAGGTGACTTTGTTGTGATCCGGCCTGCTATGACATAAGTATGCAAATGAATACAACAGCTCCTTCAGTGTGATGCAGTCTTCTGATGAGGCTGACATTGCTCAAGACAGGGCTGAAATTCCGCTTAGGAGACCCCCCTGAGAACCCGTTTGGAAGCCGCAGTGGAGGCCTTCAGTTTTGTCCGTGGCCTGGTCTGCTACCCTACCTGGCTCATGTCACCTGATAGTTTCTGTCCCTTTATCCAGAACCAGCAAGCGAGCACCGAGGGCCCAAAAAGCTCTCCCCAAAGATGAGCTTGCAAAGTGAACGCGAAGCCACACGTGGTGACTTCCAAACCACAGGGTTTGTTTGAATTATCGACTTAGTCCTTTATTAATACTTTCAATGTGCCAAGTTGTGAGATTCCAGACAGTTCAGGGAGCAGTGGATGCTGCTGGTTCCAAACAGCAAGAAATTTCCTGTTTGAAAGAGCCAGGTCCGTTTGGAATATTGTTTCTTCACCGCACAGTACCACATTCACATGATTCCGCGACACCTGCTGAGCCCTTTCTCACGGTCACCAGACACTTTGTTCGCCATCACAAGCTGTCATGGCACTGCACCTGGATTCAGTGCTTCTCTCCGCAGCTGCCCCTGGCTGACTCTGCCTCCGTTTGCATCTGTGTTGTGGTGGAAGACTCGGCTCTCAACAGTTTTCCTTAGTCTTTAGGACTCACTGAGCATTGTGAGAGCAAACTTCCCACATGGGCTGATATCTCGCTGGCTGAGATCTCGTGGGCAGAGTGTCCTCTGACATAAGAGGACCCAAGTGGCAGACTGGCTGCCTCCTTATGACCAGTGGCCCTCATTGCTCTGAATTGGGGTCGGAGAAGGTATGCAGAAAGCTTTCGCTGTGCTCTTCTCTGCTTGTTGTAGCATTTAGCAAAGCCGTTCTTCCTCTAGCCTTGAGCCTGGTTAGAGAAGACCCAGCAATTCTCCAGTGCAGTCGCTTGAGACCTCTTGGCTCTTTCTCTGAGATTTCCTCTCGAATGACCAGCAGCCCCAGCCACTTTTCTGAGGCTAATTCTGGTTTTTATTCTGGAAAATGGAAATTAAAAATGAAAATTCTGTGAAATTCTGATTTCCACTGAATCAGTCTGATTGTGGGAAATCTTCCAACCTCCGAGCTACATTCTACTCCCTGGCACAGAGGTTCAATCTGTCTGCTTCCTTTCATACCTTGCCAACTACTCCAGGCCCAAACTTCTTTTGACTGCTTCATACCTAACAAGCACACTCTGGCTGCCTAATCACTGTCCCCTGAACCTTCTCAGCTGCTTTTATCTTTCTAACTCTGAAGGTCTTAGAATTAAATAAATTTCAGATGAAAATTGACCAGCCCTGTGCAGAAAGAGGCCACCACCTCCCTTTCACCTTACAGGGCCCCATTAGTGCACCTAGAGTCCTTTACTTAGCTGATAGCTGCACTATGTTTCTGTTAGTAATGGGGTCTTGTAAGGTATTTTTCCCCTTTAAATTATGTTACAAAAGACAAGTCACCTATATTTTAAATTTATGTAGCTGTGGTTTTCTTTTTTCTTTCTTTCTTTTTTTGCACACAGATGTACATAACCTAATACTGCTTTTTATTCAAATCTATTTTGGAATATTTAAGCCATTATCCTATTCATAAGCATCCTGTTTGTGAGTTCATCAGTTCACCCTCCTGTTGGTCATCAGTAGATCTCGCAAACACACCATCTCTATTGGTACCAAGTCGCTGAACGAGTGGCAGACAGCACCGTGGAGAGTGGCTCTGTGGAGCATAGTTGAAGAGAGCTGGCTCTCGGTGACACCAGGCAGAGTTTGGCGGTCAACAAACTGTGAAATCACTAACCCTGTCACTGAACACAGTTTGCCATCTGGCAGCTAGGATTTCTTTTCAGGTGCCTTGCTGAAGTCTAGATAGGCTGCCTACTGTATTTCCTTGGCTTTCCCATCTTGAGGCCCTGCCACAAGAAAATAGATGTGCTGTGTGTGACCTGAATTACCCACCCCGCTGGCTCCTGGAATGCACTGCTTCGTTTCCTAAGGTCCAGAGCATTCTTTTTTCCAATCCACTTTAGATTTGTGTCAGGGACCAGTATATGGTTCAGGGAGAGTGGAGTGACCTTCTTGCCTTTCTGGCTATCAGAATTGCCTGTGTCACGTAGCACCTGAAGGGCTGGCTGTGGTGGCTCTGAGCTCAGCCCTGGCTTCTGGGCTACAGGTCACCGGGCGGAGACACTGGGGCACATCTGGGTCCCTTTCCAGTCTCCATCCCCATTCTGCCGTCAGCTCCTCACATAATGTCTGTGGTCCTTGTGATGGTTAACCGTGTGGGTCAACTTTGTAGGCCACAATCTCCGGGTGTTAGGTACAGTATTATTCTGGATGGAGCTGTGAAGGTATTTTTAAGATGAGATCAACATTTATATCAGAAGACTTTGAGTAAAGCGATGAATTACAGATGGAATGTGAGTGGGCCTCATTCAGTCACTGGAAGGCCTTAACAGAAAAAGACTGCAGCATCAGCCCTTTTCCTGTCTGCAGCCTGCCAGCCCACTTGGCACATTTGGAGCTTGCCAGCCCTACAGCTGTGAGCCAGCTCCTCAAATCTCTCTGTCTCCGTCACACTCACACACACACATATACACACACACTATGGATCGTGCTGGCTCTGTTTCTCTGGACATCTCTGATTAACACAGTCCTCTTTCCAGTATTAATGTTGTTTTGACAGAAAAAATAGATATGAACAGTGTTTTCTCTCACAACTGGACTCTCCTGTTTCTCCTTATGCCATTTAGATGTGGGCTTCCCTGGGCGTGCTCTGCTAAGGCTCTGTTGAATTCCATTGAAAAGTGAATATTGAGCACCTGCTGTGTGCTGGGCTTTGGCTCCCAGTGGGCAAGTAGGTGCCTTCTCCCTCACACACTCTTTCCATGGTGGACTCGTGCCCTTCTGTTAGAATTCCACTTGTTTTTCTGAGTTCTTTAAGCACCTCTCCCTCTACCCACATGCCCTGACTTATACACTTCCTAATGTCTAGTATCTGAAATCATGGATCCGACAGCACAGTACATCTCTGGTAGAGAGAAGCCATGTTTATTTATATGGATATATTATTTATGTACATGTAAATATATTTGTATACATGTATATAATTACGTTTAAATTCCTTGAGACTTAATGTGTGTCCACAGAAAGGTGTTTCTCACCCTAGGACAAGGTTGTTTGTTGGCCAGGTCTGGTTTGGACTGCAGACACTTAACTCACAGGTGATAGGTTCCATAGCAGGTCCTCAGGTTCCCAGGGAAAGCCTCCTGATAGGGGGTGGCTTTGAGTCTGGGAAACTGACAGTCCCATGACTCTGAGCAGAGTATGCTACGCGTCACGAGTTGATAGGGAGACCTGCTAATGTTCCCACTGGAAACACAGGGGACTTTTCTGCCTTTCCCACACTGGCCCTCAGCTATAGAAGGGCCATGGCAGAGGTCCCCAGGAAACGAGGGAGCGGGAAAGCCCCTGTTGCATGAGAAGGCAACATGTACTCACAGCCTCTGCCCAGGGTAAGAGCAGCTAGGGGCTCTTGAGAGTCCTGAACCTACAAAAGCAGCCTTTTTTCTTTCAGATTGTAGCTATTTTTACAATAAGAGCTGTTGGAGAACATGGTTTTGAGGTGTGAAACAAGATCCCCAGCCCCACACCCCAGAACTCCCCAGATGTGTCCACACAGACCAGGAAGGGCTGGGCAGCCACAAGCCTGCCCTGGAAAATGGTTTCTGAGTAAACAGGCCCAAGACTTGGGCAGAAAGTGTACCTCTGGCTGTTCTGTTCTCCTGTGGCTGTAATGGTGCACAGAGGTCAAAGGTCAGTGCCTTGGAGCCTTTCCACTGGGAAAATTCCCAATCTGTCTAGGGCCTGGTTTCACCATCTACAAATGGAATCAAATCTACATCACCATTCAGTGCAAAATGCAGCCACGGCGCTCAGGCTGGTGCTGGCAGGTCATCAGCAGTTTTGCACTATACCTGGCCAGGTGACCTCCTTCTAGCCTTGTACCCAGGACCTTTTGCAGGAGTTTGCTCAGATAGACGAGGAAGTACGCACTTGTTCTGGATGTACTCTGAGTTGTTCCTACAGTGAAGGCTGGAGCCTGTCACATACAATGGAAGGCAGTTTTGAGTGACAAGTCACGAGAGGATTCATCTTCCTACTCAGGGCCTCTGGAGTAGGGTCAGTGTCTCTGTAGTTTTTGTCTTATAAAAAAGCTTCCCACTTGCAATCTAGTTTACAATTATTTTAAAAGCGTTTAATAAATGAATTAGATTTTCTTTGCACCTAGGGAAATTGTATAGAGTCCCTTCGCTACAGCTGTGAGATTTACATGAACCTTGAAAATGAAACCAAGCAGAAGTGGGGACAAAGGAAGCACGTCTTGGAGGGAAACAGAAATTACTATCCTGAGAAGGGCTCCTCCTGTGTACCTGTGGGCAGAAACCCTTGACATCCTCTATTAAGAAATGCAGAGTCATAAATGGTAGTGAGTACAGGTTCATAGAATTATTATGGAATTATTTGAAATTCCATAATAAAATTCATAGAATAAAATCCCTAAATAATTTACTTAAAGCGACAGTTAAGAAAGGCATGTCTATGTGGTCTACCCCTCGGGATTTTATACACACTGTTTCTGGGTTGAGAATTACTTGTCTAAGTGGCTGTTCGCTCAGATCACTTGGGTGAACTGCAAATGAGTCACACGTAACGCACATACAGTGAGTGCGCGCTCCAGTCTCTAAAACGTGCCTTGCATGTGAACTAGACGTTTGTTTTCCTAAACCCCACAGGATAGAGACTGTGGAAATGGTAGGGCTGATCTACAAGGCCCAGGGCTTGTTGTCCACCCTCTTGGACCTGCTCGAGTGAGCCAGAACACCCGGGTTACCTCCCTCCTCCCATCTGACTCATTCCTGGCACGTGCATTTCAACGCTCCATTTCTGCCAGAAGTTTGGTGTTAGCCTCGGGGCTTCGCTCTTGACATTTCTACTACTTCTCTGCTTTATATTCGAGATTGCCCTTCTGAAAGGAGAATCTCATTTCAAAATTGCACCTTTGCACTTTTAAGTAAACATGCTGCACGTTTCTTTTCCACCTGGTGTGTACATTAACTTTGGAATGAAGGATAAATATGGAAGGTGGTGATGGGGGTGGAGTGGGCAAGGAGGGTGATTTGCATGACGGTGTTTGCTGCTGGGGGAAACTGAAACCCAGCCTGTGTGGGTGGGGTCTTGTTTCCTAACGTCAGCACCCCTGCCCACGAAGGTCCCCACCAACGCATGGGGACCCACAGAGGCGAAGGGGTGGGGAGCGACGCAAGGTCCAGGAGCGGGGGGCACCTAGTGTGAAAGTGGAGGGACACTTGGAGCTCAGGCTGGCTGCTGGCTGTCTGCCTGCAAACCTGTGACTTTTCTCTCTGATGGGTCTACTGGTGGGGTCTCTCCCTGTGACACGGCAAGTCTGGAACAGTGAGGTCAAATAATTTCCAAATAGCTGCTCTTTTTCTCTCCCCTGGGAGTCACTTTCTGAATCAGCTAGAGTGTCCCTGAGCCTGGTACTTGAGGGCCAGTGGAGGGCAGGCCCGGCTGCTGGCTTGAGGTCACCGCTCTCAGGCGACCTGAAGGTCTCCACCGACCAATGCCTTTTCCCCTTCTTTGTCTGCACCCCAAAGTACAATAAGGCATTTTCGGTTAGTAGTAATTTGAAAATTAGCTGATCTTATAATTTCTGTTGTGATTGGCCAGTTAATGTCTCTGAGTGGCAGGATGATATTTATTTTTTGAATAATAGTGGAATGTTTTTGATGTAGCACCAATTTTTTCTGAGGACCTGATTTCCTACTGTCAGGTGTCTGTTCCTTCTAGGATTTTGAGCGCGGAAGCCTTTCATGGCTGTGTTTCCTTCCGCTCTGCCTTCACCTAGCTATTGGCCCATGGCCTTGTGGGTAGACGGACAGAGGAGCATGTTCTCAAGGAGTAGCCCCACCCCCACCCCCAGTCCTCCACTCATCTGACGTTCTTGGAGCCCTGAAGTCCACCTACTTGTCAAGTGTAGTAAAGAATGAATTGGGAGGCTGAGGCAGGGACCACAAGTTGGAGACCAGCCTGGACTGTATAGCACATTCAAGCCAGCCTGGACTAAACAGCAAGATCTTGTCTCAAGAAGAAGAAGAAGAAGAAGAAGAAAAAAAAAGTGCTAATTGATGGTTGTAGTATTTATGTAGTCTGATGTAAGGGTCCTTCTGATACAAATGATACAAGTGCTACAAATGGATACTTGAACTCACATTGTGGATTTTCATTTAATGACCGTGTAATAAAAGTGTAACTGTATCCTGGTGTGTGTGGGGTGATGGTTTGGGCTCAGAAGTGAACATCGCAGCCCCAAGATGGCCTTGGCACCAGCTGGGAGGGTCCCAAGGAGGTGGCGTGTGCTGCCGGTTGAGGTGTCCCCGGGGGTTTTCAGTTACAAATTTTGGTCATTGTTTGTTTGCCTCCGGGATGAACATGGTCCTGCTTTTCATTGTTCCAGGATGAGTAGTGCTTTCCATCATCCACTTCAGATTTGAGTCTACAGAATGATCACGGAGGAGCCAAGGGCTGTCTCCATCTGGACGGTTGGGGTACTGGGGCTGGAGAGCTGGGGCACCTGTCCTGGACACATACACAAGAGGGCATTCACTGCTAATGAAAGTAGGAGAAATGTGTAAAATTAGGTGCATTTGTTCACACCTAAAGATGCACTCAATTTTAAAGGGTCCAGGCTGTGTCTCAGCTTCTTTCATCTTACTCCAGTGTCACTCGGCTAATGTTGATGAGGATGGCGTTCCTGGCCCCTGTAGTGAGATGTCATTTCTCATACACGTAATTCTGGGCAAACAGTGAGTAAAACTCTAAGAACATTCTTTCAAGGTATGCTGACTGGGGCTTTCACTTATACTAGAAAGAAAGCCTTTGTGTTTCAGAACAGGAAAAAGGGAATCCTCCCCTGAAAGATTCAGTGTGGTGCTGGAGAAGCCAGATGCCTTCAACTGTCCTTCAGCCACTTTGACCAGTTAAGAGGCAGGAAAGGAGAGCGGCACTTTCCCCCCGAAGAATAAATTACCTGTTTGGTATCTACCGGGCCCAGCCTCGCGCTAGCTCCTCAGAGCAGTGCTTCACTGGACAAGGTCCCAGGTGAGCTAAGAGAGTGTTGGAAGTGTGCTCAGCTCAGTGGCAGCCCAGTGGGGACCTGGGGAGGAGAAGGAGCGTCAGAGACGCCCAGCAGAGGCAGGAGCCAGCACTGGTGTGAGGGAGGAGAAAGTAAGATAAAAGTCTTGATGAATGGTAGGGTTTTATCTGCTTAAGAGCAGAGGCCATGTTTATCCATCTCTGCCTCCTTCCTGTGCCTTCTTCTCCTCCCTCTTGTATCCCACGGCATCTTACTGGTGCCGATTATGGACTGATTTGTGTCCCACCCCAGATTTGTATGGTGAAGCCCTAACTTCAGAATGCCAGAATGGGACTGTATTTGGAGATAAAGTCTTTGAAGAGGTGACTAATGTAAAATGAAGTCATATGGGTGATCCTAACTCAACATGACAATTCCCTCCTAAGAGAAGATTATTAGGACACAAATACACAGTAGAAGGACCATGTGAAGTCACAAGGAGTAGGCAGCCATCTATTAGCCAACAAGAGAGGCCTTAGAAGAAAGCAACCCTGCTAATAACTTGATCTCAGACTTCCAGCCTCTAAAACTAAGAGGAAATAAGTTTTTGTTGGTTCAGCTAACCCATCTGTGGGGCTTTGTTATAGCAGCACAAGCAAATGAATGCAGTGCTCATTGCATTTTTGTTGAATGAAAGCATGACTAGATGGATGGGCAGAAGGAAGTGTTGCGACTCCAAGGTAGAACCAAACTAGAGAGGTCTTTATCAGCGTGGGAAGAGAATTTGAATTTCATGTTGGAGCTCTGTAGGGAGCTCTGTGGGTCCTGAGTAGGGCAGTTTCAGGCCAAAGCCACATCGTTATGGGATCTGGAGTCACAACTGGAAGCATAAGGTGGGTTGGCTAGGGGCGAGGAGGTGAAGGGTGAGTACTGATGAGCAGTGGGGCTTTTTCCCTTGCCTTTATGTCTCTGTTTGCTCCTGGGGTGGGGAGGAGCAGGTGAGGATCTCTGGTGCACCTGGAAACCGGAATTCTACCTGGGAGATCACCCCATGGAGGTGCCAGTCTGATTGGACAGAGACCAGCTCTCTTCATCTGAAGAATGAGAGTGATGAGCAGATCTCTGAACAATTCCATTTCCAAGTGCATGGATTCCATGGGGCAGGCATGAATTTAGGGGAGCTAGGTGTGTCTCTAGTGCCTAATGGAGACTTTCACCAAGAGGCTGTGGCCTCCCAGATACTTCCCAGGGAAATGAAGAGAGGCTGAGTTGTGGTCTTTGTGATCAAAATTCACCCACAGACTTGGGAAGCCACACAGGTGAGACCGAGGGGCAGCAGTAAGTTTGTGGAGCCCCTAGCTGGAAATGGCCAGCAGCCTCCTTTAATTCTTTAGCCATCACCAGTGGGAGGCCCGCTGGCATTCTTTCTCTGGTCCTTGGCTTGAGTGGATCTTGGTTTCACGGTAAATTCTCAGCTCAGTGGCACAGCCTTCTTCATGTGTAATAGGTACTTGTTTGCTGCATGTAATGAATGAGTGAAAGATCAGGCAGATCAAAGGTCAAACCTTAGCAGATGCCCTTTCAGGTAGAGTTGCTTCTGTGCGAGAAATAAGTTTCTAATGTCAAGAACATTTTTAAAATGTGCACTTGGATGAGAGTTCAATTCATATTTCTTGCTACTTCTAAGTATATCGGTGTGACCACCTTTTCAAAGTCCCTATTATGTTGAGCTATTCTGAACCTTCGTAAGAAACCAAGAATACCAGGAAACCTATTTATATATTATTTGTTACAATATGAAAATCAGGATCGCTACACGTTTCTGGGTCCTTAGCGAAACAGGGCAGACTGTTGAAGGACACTGATTGCTTTATGAGAGGAGAGGAGCCCACGTTTGTAGGCCTCTCCTGCAGGGGTGGATACTATATCACAGCTCGGCATTTCTTCTTTAATTCTTTTTATTCAAAGTGTCAAAAAATCCAACGCCAAGTGGTTTAAGCAAAATCTAGAAATTACCGTCTTGCGTAAATGAAGAACCCGGGAATGCGACTGGCGTAGATGCAGCTCAAGCAAGGTCAAGATGTTTCCGCTTCTCTCTCTTTTCTCTTCCTGGCTCAGTCTCTAATGTGTTCATCCTACTTTCCAACAAACTCGACTCTCCTGGTCACAGAGTAGCTGCCTTTGTCCCTTTCAGGTTCACATCTAGCAGAAAAGAACGTTTGTCCCAGTCTTGCTACAAAAGTGCTGAGATTCGATCTGACTGGACCAGTTAAGGGCTTTTGTCCACCCTTGAGCCAGTCATAGTGGGTGGAGGACTGTGCCATACTGATTGGTTTACTTGTCATGCCTCCACTCATCTCTTGGGGATGGAGTTATGAGTATTGCTATTAGGACACCAGGGAAACAAGCAGCAGATGTCTGCTAGTTGGTACTGAATGCCCCAGATGATCCACTACCTTTAAGCTTATTAATATGCAAAGGAGCCATTTCTTGACAGGCAAGTAGCCACCTGTTGCTTATTTGTCACAGTGGCTGTCCCTTTCACAGGCTGGCTGGAAGATGACCCTCAGTAACTAAAAGCAGCCACTTACAAATTGAGCATCACCCCGTTATTCGCAAACCCAGTGTGAAATAGTGGCAAGAAGCCTACCCTGGTGACTTGTTCCTCGACTCACCCTCCCAGCAACCCTGGCTCCTGGTTCCTGGTGCCTGGCTCCTTCTTTATCGGCACAGGGTTGTCTTTTGTGTTTGAGGAAGACTTTCTTATTTCACGTTTCCTCATTTTCTTGAAGCAGACATAGGAGCTCTGTCTTTCTGACTTATCTGCCTATCACTTAGCTAGGGCCATTGAGTTGCTTCAAAAGTCCTTTCTGATGTTGGTGAAATGGTTTGTCTACTCTTAGGCCCAAGGAGCAGAAGTTAGCACTTACAGGTCCATGTCAGATCACCAATCAAGAATGCCACAGAGATGTTCTCACTAGTAAGGGTTCCCTTGTTAGATTTGACTGCTGACAGGAGGCCACTTGGCAAAACCAAGCCATCCCAGATTCTTTGTCTCCCATGTTCTAGGCACGTCCAGTGAGTTCTCAGTGATTACAACCAGCAGGCAGACGATGGCTGGTGAACTATTCGGTGACCTCCATTGTTTGTTCTGACTGTGCAGGTCACTCTTGGTGCCCCCAGCGCATTCGGCCATTTAGAAAGACACTGTTTGTTCTGCCAGAGCATTTGCTGTCTGTTTCTGATTAGCTAAATGGGTCTTGACCACGGCTAAAGTCACATTTTGGCTTTGATTTATGCCTTCCCTATCTGCAGACATGTTTCTTGTTATTCCATACAACAGGAGGCCTCTTGTTATTTATTCCTTCTTATTTTCATGTGAACAAGATACAGCCAGGCGAGGCCATACATGTTAACATCATATAAGACAGAGATCTGGAGGGTAAATAATAGCAAAGCTCCTGATTACCAGGGCATAGGAAAACAAAAACTTAGGCAGTTCTTGAGACGATAATCCCCAAATTCAAGATACCCTTTTCCAGTAGGGGAAACATGGTAACAAATGAGACTCCGCGGTGTTTAGAACAAGAGATATAAATAGAAACTGTGCTGAAACATAAGTCTTTGATGAATACGTGTCCACAAAGACAGATGATGCATCCCAGGCTGTTTTTAAGAAAAAATGTGATTTCCAAGGCCAACAGTCCTGTGACCCTTGCTTTTTGTTCAGTCTTGTTCCTGAGCTTTGTGTAAAGAACAAGCAGGAAAAGAGCCCAAAGGACAGCATGGCAGACCGGTTACCGAGGAAAGGCAGAGTCCATAGAAATCATTGACAGTTTCGTTCACCTCCCGTCTTAACCGGCGGGCCTGACTATGGTGTCTGGGGCCCTTTGTCCACCTCTGCAGCCAGGCACCTTACTGCACGTCCTTCGCCTTGATCACACACCCGCATCCTTCTCACATACAACCAAGCCCCGCAACGGACATCAGGGATATTGGCATTTTATTGTATTCATGAGTATTTTTTGCAAATCGTAAGTTTTTTACTGATAGAATGTGGACTTTTGCAGTGTAGATATAAACACTGCCACACAGATGTGCAAAACCCAAGTTTACTTTTTCAAAAACATTTTAAGAATAATATAAATTCTTATAAATGAATGAATTCCATTTATTTTGTCTTAACCTCTGTCATCGGAGGTATTAGGAAGCTCGAGATAGATTCAATGAAAAAACACGATGCTTCAGTCTTTGAAAGGATGTCATGTGTGTGTGGATTGTGAGTAGGACCTTACAAGGCATTCATTTGGGTTATTTTTTTTAATCCCCCATTTATACAGACTTTTGTTCTACTCTTAGATAAAATACTAATAAACAGGAAGTTGAAAAAAATGTGGTACAATTGTTCTGAATGTTGTTTTTCTTACGAGGCTTTGTGGGCCACACCACCGTCCTATTCCCACCAACCCCTGTAGGTGGTGGTGTTCACACAGAAAGGAAGCGGCCTCTGCCGACCGGAGGCCTCGGCGGCGCCGGCTGAGTAGGGCCTGCTCAGGCATTCAAGCACTTTCCTCTTTATTTGTCCTGAGACAAGCTGTAGAATTTTAAAGAGGTGAAAATAAGCCCATTCCTATGGAAACATATTTTTCTTTTTCACTCCTCATACGCAAGAACATTTTATTTCCTTTGAATGTTCTGTGGTGTGGTTGTGTGTGTGTGTAAAAGAACCAAGAAAAAACAATTTAATAGGAATATGCAATCTGCTGCTTATCGTTAGGGCACTTCATTAGCTACAATTTGGAATCATTACCATTTGCACAAGTTAAGGTCTGAGCTGTGACTCTTTCTTTCACAAAAGAGTGACTTTAATAACCATGGTGACACTCAGTTTCATGAGCCAGTGCAAGATTATGGCCAGGAACACAGTCCTGAGAGATACCCTGGCCCCCAGCTGAGCCCCAGCAGGTCCTGGCCTTGGTGGGCTGAAGGGATTGGCGGCTGTGGCCTTTGGAAGCACTAGAAGCTAAGAGAGGGAGCCCAGAGGCACACAGAAGGCAAATCCTACTATCGCCCCGGGATTTTTTTTGGAACGAATATAAGCTTTTTTGTTGTTGTTGTTGTTATTTTAAAAATTTGTTCATAATTTGGGGAGGGGATTCAGATACAATAAAACATAGACTTTTTAAATATCTAGTGTAGTTTTTTGACAAGTACATATGCCCAGGGCACACCTGACTCTCTCATACTCCAGCCCAGAAATGTCTCTCACACATTTTCTTAGTCTCTCCTCTCCTACTCCTAGAGACGACCGCTTTTCTAGTGATTTCCACTGTGGCTTAGTTTCTGTTTTAGAACTTTATGTGAATGAAATCATAAAACATTACTCTTTTGGGTCTTGATTTTTTTTCTCTCACCTTGATGAGTGTAATTTCACCCATCTTAGTCCACATATCAGTAGTTCACAACTTTTCAATAATGGTGTCCAATCGTGTGGACATACCAGTTTATAGTCTCCTCTTGGTGCAAGGCTAAGTTGTTTTCAGCTTTTGTTGTTTTGGATAAAACTGCTATGAACTTTCTTGTAATAGTGTTTTTGGACTTATATTTTTATTTGGGGGGCATAAACACCTAGGAGTGGAATTGCTGGGTTTTGTGTTGTTCGCACCACCAGACCTCATCTAAACTCCTAGATCTAAACTCTGCTGCAGCCACTCTGGGCCTGTGGCTCATGCCTGTGGAGCTCCATGGTCCTTGTCCTCAGCCTGTCCTCCTACTTGTTGATTTTTATGTCTATTACTAAGTGAAACCTAATGTTAAAACTAGAAGAAAAAGACAAAGGTGCAGCAGTGGAAGTGTGAGGCTGGGAGGGCCAGGAGAGGATGCCAGGCCAAGTGTGTGGACTCTGTGTGGGCTCCTTCAGGCCAGAGCTGCACCCAGTACAAGTGGTATTACCGTCCTGTCAAAAAGCGGGAGAGGGTCAGTCCTTCGGGGGTCTGCGTCCCCGAGGAGGACCAGCCTCGGGGACATGTACTTCTGTGTCCCAGATGAGACATCCTGGAAGTATGTTCAGAGTTTGGCCAATTTGGGGAAGAATCGGGCTATGTTTAAATGTGTGAAATTCACCAGGGTTCGGGGGGTGGTTCCAGAGGGAGAAAGGTTTCCATGTTTAAGTTCCTGTTTAAGAAATTTACCCTCTAACTCAGGGCCCGTCACTAGATGGACTATTCCAACAACCAAAGTGTCTCAGTGCTTCCTAGACCAGATCCCTGCCATTCCTGGAACATGAGATACTTAAATTAAACCCTAAAGGCAGGTCAGGTTGAATATTCTCCTAGGATAATAGGCTACTTTCGTGTATTTGGGCAGAATTTTGATGAGTTATTAAAGTTTTTCTTAGATGGCTGAGCTCCGCAGTCAGCCGTCTAAAGAATAAATAAATTATATTTCTCTTGAATACTAAGCATTTTCGCTGATTTCAGTCTTACTCATTAGAAAATACTGTGCTCACCCACAGGCGCCAGGGTTCCAGAACACAGCCACCCTACCTTCTCCTTTGGGCATATTTCACCATTTTCCCTCCCGACTGTGGCTTTCACTGTCAAAAGTGAGTCATCTAGCAGTAATCAGTGAGAAGTATTTTGGGGACGTGCCCACACCCACCCAACTACAATATTAGGTGGCCAGAGGTGTGTGAAATAAAACATCCATCCCAGGGTCCCGCGATGGTCGCATTCCCCCAGGTTTTGCCACAGGAACACAAAAGTTTGGGCTTTATTATCAAAGATGCAGTATGACTAAATACCAAATTGCAAGGGCTCTTTTATCCTCTTGTGAAATCGCAGGGATTTCCACGTCCGACGCTGCTTTAGTCATTTTAAAACTTAAGTGCAATGAGCCTGATCAGCATATTTTAACTGTTGTTTTTATATTTTTAGGAAGGATTGAAAATACATTGAATCCATTTGAAACTTTCCTTAAGGTCATGTTACCAGTCTATGGACTAATATTGATCATGCTTTCATTTTGAACACAGTTATTTTCTCTCTGGGGAGTGCGCATGCCTTGCTTGGTGCGTGGTCTGGTGACTTGTTGATTTCACAGTCCTGCTGTGGTTGTGGTGCCTCCGGCCTGAGGTGGCCCGGAGCTAGCTCACCGGTCACTCCCCCTGCCTTTGCCTGTGGGGCACTGGGCTGGGCTTGCTTTTGTCCAACAGAAGGGAACAGTAGGAGACTTAGTTGGTGTAATTTTAGTGCTTTAGCACTGGGTTGTCGGCTCAGAGATCCAGCCTCTGCCTGCAGATAATGTAATTGTAATTAATTGTGCCCAATCAAGGACTTGCTTTCACATGATGTTTGCCCTCTTTTTCTCTAAAAAGTATATTAACAAATCTTGGTTATTGTCATTTTTTATGTTTTTACATCTATCTATATTGTATAGATAGCATATATATAAATTATCTGAGGCTTTTAAAAGAGAAGTAGTATTGGTTAATTGACCTCAATTTCTTTTTTGATATCACATGGTTAATAACACCAACAGAAGAGGATGCAGAAATTAAAACAAGTTGACCTTTGTCTGGGTCTGAAGGAAAATACAGCATTTGGCTTTCATATTACTTTCTTGATAAGCCTTAGTTTTTTTGTGCCATATCAGACCTTTTCAGATCTAAGATATCACAGATAAATATGATTTAGAGTTATATTTCAAGTTAGAGCCATCAGTCGCCCACATACATGCTTTGCTGTCTTTATGATATAGCGAGCGATGCTCTTTAACTAATGACTCACGTTCTGGGCCAGTGGTTTTTATCTCTGTGTTTATCCTTATTGCTTGATATTAATAGCTCATATTTCCTTACGTCTTATATAAGCCTACCTGTGAAATTTTTATTTCATATTTGCTTGCCTATAAAATTAATTTTTCTGTGATCTTGCTCATCTTGTAGTGCACAAGGTGAAAAAGTTAGCAAGCTCCTTATTGCACAAAATAAATGACACATGCTACCTTTATCAATAATTTTTAATATATGCAGCTGGGTTTTTAAAAATAAAACTTACCTTTTCTGTTAACAACAACAAAAAAACTCACCCCTCCTCTTCCTTTCACTCTTAAAAAAAATTTTTTTTAAACACTCAATAATCAGCTTCGGCTGTCCCATCTTTAAGGGAATTACTCACTTTATTTTCTGCTTACAGTCACCAGGGCTGGTATTGGGATCCGAATCAGTTTTCTGTTGTTTGGGTAGCTTTTCTCAGTGGTGAGAGAGATATCGTGTACAGAGAACACACAGTGGCTATGAGATAGCAGCCTGGTTTATTTTACTTGTGAAATGACTTTTAAAATACCAGTTTTAAAAGTGTGTCATTTGCCAAACCAAAATAGCATGTCCTTGACATTTCTCACTGGCTGTTCCCCCTACACATATGCTGTATGTACAATTAGATGTTTGGACTCAACTTCCACCTCTCCTTATCTGTGAAAGCACTGTTCATGCCGGTGGACCCAGAGAGGACCTTTGTGTTACAGTAGAACTTAAATGTAGCAAGACAGAAAAGAACAGTGTATCAAATGAACTGTAATCCTGCTTGATGCTTATGATGCTGAGGATGTTTTTGAATGTTTAAAAAACCCTCTATGGTTGCACTTATGAGGTATGGCGAGTAGTCACAGTCATAGAAAAAGAAAGTAGAATGAAGGGTGTGTGGGGCAGGAGTGTGCAGACGAGGGCTTGCGCAACAGGGTAGGCTTTCTGTTTGGGATGATGACCAGTTTCTGGATGGAGGGTGGTGATGGTTGCATGATGATGTTATCTGCATAATGCCGCTGAATTGCACACTTAAAATGGTAAATTTTGTTACATATATTAGTATAGAAAAAAGCACACATGCATTGAAATAGAGTGCTTGAATCCCCATGTGTAACAATATTAAAAGCTAAATGGGATTTATAAGAAATTATAAGAGAAAAGAAGTATCTCAGCTGGGTGTAGTGGCACATGCCTGTAATCCCAGCACTCTGGGCAGTTGAGCCAGGAGGATATCAAGTTCAAGCCCAGAAGGGGCAATTTAGCAACACCCTGTCTCAAAATAAAAAGTAAAAAAGACTGAGGATACAGCTTAATGGGAAGCCCAGTGCTTAGTTCCCAATACTGCAGAACAAAAGGAAAGAAAGAAAGAAAAAAAGAAAAGAAAAGCCATCTTTTAGCCCAGACGTCATGTCTCACAGGTGGGGAATTTGAGGCCCAGAGAGTGCACTCCGACAAGAGACGTCTCGGCAAGAGCTGAGCGCAGGTCTCTTCACTGCCCCTTTGCTGGGCCCTCTCCTCCCTGGAGTGGTCATTTCTTCGTGTCTCTGGTTAGATTAGCGTCCTGATAAGGTCTCCAGCCAGGGCGTCGTAATCCTTTAATCTGGATGGTTCCTGTTGCTTTAATCTGGATGGTCTCCAGGGCCGGCTCCGGGTCCAGAGCCTGGCTGCTCGGCCCGTGACCTCCAAATGCCATCAGACTGGGGGCCTTTATTACACGAGGAACTGTGCATGCGGCAGAGCAACTCTCTGGAGTTTGCAACCCTTTCTTTGGCTGTTCACGGAGAAGGCACAGACAGAGCTTTTTGTGGCCTGTAGACAGCATTGCTTTACGTGAACTTTGAACTTGGCGGGGACTAACCCATGCTTTTATAACATTAATTCAGATTTTGTTTATATCTGCCATCCTTAAGTGCGTGAGAATTATTCTTATGTGTTTTTTTTTTTTTTTTGTGAGTGGTTATATTAGCTCGGGAGCTA
Source organism: Hystrix cristata (assembly GCA_004026905.1). Classification (NCBI taxonomy): domain Eukaryota; kingdom Metazoa; phylum Chordata; class Mammalia; order Rodentia; family Hystricidae; genus Hystrix; species Hystrix cristata. Next base: position 63,047 of record PVJO010004717.1, read on the forward strand.
AAACCTCATGAAACAAATTTCGGTAGCACTCTCTGACCCTGGAACACCATTTCCTGCCTTTTCTAAGATGTGCCTTTATTTTTGACTCCAACATGTATGTCCCATCATCAGACAATTCACGAGCCATTTTGATATTCTTTTAAAACACAAGAAAAAGAGAATAGAAGGAGAAAAAAATGGAAACAGAGCTTTTGTAAATAAGGAGGGGAAGAGGGGTTGAAAGGAGGGGAGGGGAATGGGAAAAAAAAAAGAAGCAGCAAGATATATCATGTACAGGTACAAATTTCCTGTGATGAATGTTATCACTACGTATATCTGAAATGTACACTAAAATAAAATTTAAAAAAACCCATCTCAGTGGACTGAACGCTGATTACACTTCATGCCACACAAGCTGCTGTCCCTGTCACAGACAGCTCACCTACTTCCTGACAGCAAGCACCCTGACACTGATGTTTGGTTTTATTATAACACATTTGTGCCTGATACAGGCATTAATAATTCTGCGTGGAGGTGATGCAATTGCCCGAGCATGGGACCACAAATACCTGTATGTGTGAGACGAGCAGTTCAGTGAAACAAAAGCATGATACACTTTTTCTTTCCAAATGAGGCAGCATCACAACTAAAAAGCCGAATCGCCTTTCGCTTTCTAAAATACACCTTGTGGGGGAAACTGGTGGCTCCTGTGTGGGGCTTGTGTAAATGCCATTCAGGAAAACAAAGGACGAACGACTGTACTGAGGGACGGAGAGCTGGAGATGGCACACCTTTCCATGGGGAAGCTTGGAGTGTCCCATTTGCCAGCCATCAGCACTGTCCTCGACTACTTCTGTGGTTAATTTTGTCATTCAGCTAACTGGGCACTTGAGGCGGAAGTTTATTTCTCCTAATCTGATACATTATTTCCTGATTCTAAGCTCCTTCTGAAATGGTCCACACACGTTGAGTCAGGAATACCCAGCTGGAAAAAAGACAGCGGAAGAACCAAAGTCACAGAAGGAAAAGTCACCGAGCACGCTTTAGTGGTTAGCATCCTCGCCAGAACTGAGCGTGTGGAGTTCGCCTGAACGGAGCTGCTGGGGTGGAAAAAAGAACATAACTCACATATGAGAAGGGTATTGATACCCTGGAGGTAAACAAAGTATTTAGCATGCTATAAAGAAGGGTAGCCAGAGTAATGGGGCAGAACCAAAGGAGGACCTGGTGATAATATTAGAAATAAACTTCCAAACAGGGAGCGCCCATCCGAGTGTTTATTAGAAAAAAGAAGAAGAAGAAGAAGAAGAAGAAAAAAAAAAAACCTAACATGCTGGTTCTCTTGACATTGCAAAAAAGGTTAGGACGAAAAGCTAATGAACAGGAAGGGGGAAGAGGCAAAGAGGGTGTATATTCAGAGCAACCGAACAAGCAAGGTAAAGGATTTGGCCAGGCCGGGGCTGCTGGCCCGAGGGGCTGTGCTTGGTTTTTTTTAGTGCAGTCTCCAAACTGCAGAACAGTCAGGGAAGCTGAGTCCATTCAGTACCTGCTCTGGATCTGGAGATGACCAATCCTGAGACTTTCTATTAAAAATATGTTTATTAGAAGGCCTAAAAGGATGCCCCTGCTACTTCTCCATATCGTCCCTCTGGACTTGCTCTTGCCTTATAGGCAGAAGGTGTGTTTCACCAGCGGAGGTTTCTAGTGCCATGTGTACCGTCTGCAGAAAATTCTTCCTGCTTTGTAGACTGACCTGCTTTTAAAACACCCTTCTGCGATGCTAGGTAGGTAAAGCAGTAGCTCTATACCAAGGTCAGAATGACCATTCCCCGCGTGGAAGGGTGGTTCTCTGTGGAATAGCGACCAAATAGTGTAGGACCAAAGCGCCTTTTCCCTTCAACTTCTATTAACTGCTTTGTAACTATCCCGTGGAGTAAACATCTGAGTCAGAGAGAGGGCTGTGGCTTCCTCCAGGTTCTCTTTGAATGAGGTCAGTGTCTGTGCATATTTCCCTTCCTTCTTTCCTTTCTTCCCCAATTTTCCCCCCTTATCCTCTTTTCCCCCTCCTTTCTTTCTGACTCCTCATCTTCCTCTTATTTTGTGTTTTTTTTAATTGTACATGAATTGCTTAAAATTTTTCAAAAATGACTTTTAGATCTATTCTTTAAAGAAAGTCATGAAGTTCAAGAATGAAACCTCCTTTAATGTGTAAGCTATAGGAAGAAAAGCAGACCGCAGTAAGAAGCAAATAATAGAAGTGCAACTTTAATTTTTCCAGTTGTAGAGTGACTCAAAGAGGATTCCACTCCCTCCACGTGGTGATAAGCACCCTGCTCGCTGCTATGGGCAGGTTGGGTCAGAATACTGGCCTGGCAAAGGGACAGAAAAGTCACAGTGCCCCGGGCGGCCCAGGGAAGGTGCCATGGCTGCCTGTTCCCCCGAAGTGGGACTGCAGACCCGGTAGGAGAACTGGAGACAGAAGCAGTCTGTAAGTTCCCCTGGGAGAAAACTCATAAGCGCCTGCTGATGAGATAAGCCTGTCCCCAGATATCACCTCCCCTGCCCTGTGCTTGAGCCTGAAGCGAGGCTTGCTGTGCTGCTTTTAGAGTTTCAGGAACACACAAGCCTCCTCCAGGAGCTGATCTGAGCAGCACTCAGTGGCCCCAAACCACACAGCATCTCCCCGTCTTTCCAGGGCATGATGGGGACGGGGAGAGCCGGACAGTGAGTGACAAGGCCAGAGGGATTGGAGGGAGGGTTCCATAGGAAGAGTGTATGCATGTGAGTGTGTGTGTGTGTGTGTGTTCTTAAGTGCATATCATTTCTGTTCCTGTGAATTACATTGCTGGTTATTTCTACATCTTCATGGTGATTGGTATTATTATGTGTTTGTAAAAACCCTTAGTGAGGGGGTTGGGGATTTAGCTCAATGGTAGAGCACTCGTGTAGCAAGCACAAGGCCTGAGTTCGATTTCCAGCACTCCGCCCCCCCAAAAAAAATCTCTGAGTGATACAGGGTCTTGAGCTTCACTTGGTGTATGGTGGATGAATTCAGCCCACATCTATGATGAACCCAACACACGCAAACACTGTGCCAAATCAATGATTTCACCAGCGGGTGCCTCAGAGCTTAGTCAACACCCAACGCTGGTAGCCAGCTTGTTGGCCTTGAACCCAGTTCTGCACTTACCTTCCTTGCTGCCCTTCGGTCTCTGTGTGTTTTACAGGGCAAGACCTCTCCGTTATAACCTGGGCTGCATCGCCAGGACAGCCCTGGACTGTGGGCATGGAGTCAGGGCGCCCGGCTGGGAGTCCTCTTCGGGGGATGTGTTTAAGGAGCCACTGAGCAGGGCCTTTCTGTCTGTAAAAATCTTCTGCTTTTAAATGAGGAATCTTCCTGTTTTCAGCGAAATGGTTGGGCCCAAACCTACCTAACCACTGGCCTCCCAGGGCCTTGGTGGAGTTGAGGTGGAGCCATATTTATAAAACTGTTGAACTGGGAGATGCTTTGCAAACCCAAGGAGGAAATAATAGTAATATTGGAATAATCAATCTAATAAGCTTTTATTTAGTTCCTATGAAAAACACACTGGATCTGTTCCTTGGCACGGAAGCCCTTGCTTTTGCCAACATGTACAGCAGAAGTGTTACTGGTCCTTAGGATAGCCCAGCTCCACGACAGGAGGTGCCTTCACATTCGTTCACCTGTAGCCACCTTGGTCAGGGAGCCCTCAGGTTTTTCTTGGTCTCTGTCTGTGACAATTTTCAGTAAGACATTGGATTAGACGTGCCAGACTCATCCTGAAGATTATGCACATGCAAACTTCCAAAGATAATTGTTATTGAATCGGATAAACAACCTTTGTGTAGTTTTGCTTTTCTGTTCTCTTTCACAGTATTGCTGAGCTAGCTAATGGAGCCATTTTGAAAAGGGTTTGATTTGAGTCTGTGTCGATGTGAAAGGCTTTACCCTGGCATGAAGTTGTCTTTGGGACAGACAGAGGAACGGGCTAGGAAATTAGTATGCAGCACAGTTTGGGAAAGGGGCAGCCCCAGGGCAATGACAGTGATGATGAGGAGCCTTCTCTGGGTCCACTGATTCCTTGCTTTTAGCAGAGACCCACATATCCAATACCAAAGACAGCTTTTTCTTTGCCTTAGAAGACCTCTTGGCAGAAAATGGCAAAACACTTCTTAAAAATCAAGAGTCTTATAAACATGTGCTGAGGTCCACGGTGGTCCACAGAGTTCTCGGTGCTGGAAAGGCAGGGTGAGCTGAGCTTGCCAGGGTATGTGCCTTGGAGGAGCCACCATCTAACCAGGAGTGCAGGGACATGGACTGGGCCCGCAGCCTCCGAGGAGTGGGGAGGCTGTGGAGGCTGCAGGGTGGTGGCCACTGACAGGAAAGGCAGCAAAGTCTCCATGGTGAGAAGGTAAAGCTGAGGACTGTGTAGCCAGAAATCTGTGCTCCATCCCCAGTGTTTGGCCTGCTGGTCTCTGCAGCAAGTTGACCACCCTTCTATGGCTTCCTTCTCTTCAATTAGGACAAGGAGAGTATTTGCCCAGAAAGTTATTTACACAGTGAGGATAGCACCTCACTGCGTGGTCATCATCAGTACTGCTCATCTCGTTGGACCTGCCCATGTCATCCCTGGAACTCTAGTGGAGTCCCACGCCAGGAAGGTGGCTCATATTGTCAATCCCTCCATTTGTGAGTTTGTGCCTTGGGCACTCACCCACTGCCAACTCTGAGCTGGGAATGTGCCTGGGCAGGGGCCAGTGAGCAGTAGAGTCCTTGGCCCCCTGTACCCCAGACTCCACACTGGGGACTCATTATGTGAGCAGAGTGTGGAGCTCATGGCCTGTGTATCTCTGGGTGACGAGGCCTCTCCCACATCGAGGTGGGGGAGATGTCCTTCAAACCACAAAGTGGCATTTAGACTTCTGCTTAGTGTGCAGTGACAGCACCTAGATGGGCAACCACTTGCTCCATCCTACCAGCTTCCTCGTTACTGCCCCCAGCAGTGGCCAGACTTGTGACCTGCACATAAAAGGGCTGGGGTAGCCACATCCCAGGATGGAGGTGAACCAGGGTATGAGGACATAGCTTGCCCTTCACCTGCCACTAGCAAGAAGCAAACCTAGACAAATCACTGGTAGAACTGTGATTCTGTGCTTCTAAGTGAATACTAATGAAAGATGATAATGGTTTCCAAGTTACTTCTTGGAACTAGATTGTGGGTAAATAACATCTGCTTAAAGCTTGGAAACCCGGTTTCCTCTGGTTTGTGTTTTTAAATGCTCCGACAATGTGGTTTGCTTTTTTTCTCTGAGAAAAAGAAAAGCAAATAAAGACTGTCAACTGAGGGCGATCCATGGCCAAGTTATTCTAAGAGGCACCTCCATGCAGGGCACCTAGGTTGGTGATGAAGGACAGAAATTCAGTATGGTGCCGTGGTGCTATACCCTACATTAATAATGAAGGAAATGTGTGCTTCATTGCAGGGCATCCGTGGCCATCCTTGTGAGGGGTGATATACATGAGGACATTTAAAAGGATTATTTCTACTCTGTCACCAGACTCAGACGTTTGTGTTCCCTCATTGCCTGGTGAAGATTGCTGCTGTTCTCAAGAGCGATTAGGGTTTATTCCTTAGCAACAGGCAGTAGTAGAAAGTAACTCTGCAGGCGAAGTCACCAACAACAAAGGCGGCAATGAAACAGGCAGGTCACAGACCACATCGCCTCACTGGCTTCTTGTCTGTGCCTGTGGGCAGAGGCAAGTAGGAGGATTCTGCATTTTGCTGTGAAGCATACAACATTCTGGATTCACCCCATCAGACGTGCTTGAGAGCTGTATGCAGCTCTTTCTTTATTTGTGCGTCTCAAAACCAATCCATAAAACAAATTCGCTGATCAGTCATCCCTGGGACTTCCGTGTGCTGGCTCGGAACTTCAGTCTGGTTAACAGAGAAGCTGGCCAAGCAGGGCTTGTGGACACAGAGAATTTAGAAGCAGACTGTGGATGCTCCGGGGGCGTGAAACCCCTCATCCCACTTATCCCGGCAGACCAGCTTTCGTGGGTTTGTGTGCTGGCTACTGTACTTCTTGAATGAGTGCCACAGCTCAGGCAAGTGGAGGAGAGTGCTCTCAGTACATGAAACCGGGCGACTTTTAGTTGATAAAATAAACCAAACTTTCTATTTGTTGCTAAGAAGATAGGTGCAGAGCGGGTACTAGCTCTCAGTCATGATTGTCCTTGGCATGTGTCCTGGTCCCTGTTTTGTTTCATTTTCTAGCCACACTGCAGAACCCAGGATGGAGACTTCCTCTGGCCAGCTCTCTTGGACTTGATCTGTAACCCATATGGACAGATTTTATGCCAGAATTTTTACAATAATTTTATTGAGATGTAATTTCCATACCATATAGTTTACTTTTTAAAAATATATTTTAACTGGCAAACCTGAACATCAAAATTGTACCTATTTATGAGTTACTGTGTGATATTTTGATACATATATACGTTGTGTAATGTTTAAGTCAGATTAAGTATATCTAATAGTATTTATCATTTCTTTGTGGTGAAAACATTCCAAATTCTTTCTTCCAGTTTTTCAAAAATACATGGTACATTATCTATAATCACCCTACAATAATACAATTTTTTTAGATAAGGAAATAATAAAAGAGTTGGGCTTGGGGAGAAGGTATTTTTTTACTTTATTTTATTTTATTTTTTATTTTTATTTTTTTGAGAAGGTTTTTTTTTTTTAAAACAAAGTATGGAAAATAATCGATGAGTTGTGCAGTTTTATAAAGCATGATTTATCTTGTAATCCTTTAAAAAGTACATTGCTACCTGCACATAAAAAACTTACACAAATGTCTTGGGACTGTACCCCTGGCCTTCCTCAACAAGGACACAAGTAGAAGGCCGTAAGGGACACTGTTCCTGTGTGCATGTCCCTTTCTGTGCTCTTCTGTGATGTTATTGACCTGTGTTGTCCCACAGTTGAGGGTCCCAGATTGAAAGCTGTTGTCGGCTGTAGAGAGGTGACTCCCCCTGGTTCTGCTCTGGTTTATCTTAATTTATGGTAGAGTTGAATTCCCAAGAAATCACACAAGCTGGGAGGTTGCATTTGGAAAAGAGTAGACAAGTAACTGACAGGTTCACCAAGTATCACTTGTGTGACAGGGACATGGTGGTGGGTCCCTTCTCTGTCCCTCGGCAAATAAAACCCAAAGCATCCTTCTTGGTTGCTAACATGGCGACAGGGCTGAACCACGTTCCTAGCTAAAAGTACCGACGGAAGGTGTTTATCGAGGAACTTTTACTGCTTCTTTGGTATGACTTCTCTCGAGACAGGTTTAAAAGAGGCAACATGTTCGGTGTCACTCTGGGTTTTCCTCCTCGTTGTCAACAGTTTTTAAGCGTCGGTGAAGGAAAGCCCGCTGTGTCAGAATGCTCTTTTCAAACAAGTCCTGGTGAAGAAATAGGCGGCAGAGGTGGGAGCCTCTTCCACTTTGGGGGACAGCTTGCGTGTCCACAGCTGTGTCCCCGGCTCTGTGTCTTGTGGTTTGTTCCTCTCTGTTGCCATCCGTGTGACGACCTGCAAATGTTGGCTTCTATTCCATTAGTCACCCACCGCTCCACTTTCCTTTGACTAGATCTTAGCTAAGGAAGTGAGAGGATGTGGAGAGGGCTGGCGTGAAGCAAATAAGAGTTAAATCTTCTCAGATTTTGAGGCTGGAAATCAACACAAGATCTCCTGGTAGGAGTGGTGACGAGTCAACTGAAGTGGAGGCTGGAGATAAATCTGACAGTCTCTGACATCTTTAAATGTCAAACCCACCACACATCACAGATGACATCGTACCTGCTGATCGGACTCCCTTTAAAATATACTTCACATAAATACATTTTTGCGAAACCACAAGCTGTTTCTCTCAGTTTTGTTTTCAGTTGGCTTTGATAAAGAGATTGGTTGGCATCCTACAGCTAATTAAACAGCTTTCAAACCAACATCAGTGAAGGGTTTAGGGGACTCTCGGCAGAAGTACATCCCACTCTTCTTGGCCCAGAGATGGCTGTGGTGCCTTTTCATGGTGTGCTAATGGGCTCTTTCAGAGAGCGTTTAGCTGTCCTCTGGCTTGACGACCAAATGCATCCTGTTTTCGGTGGTGCAGAATCTGGGTCTGATCTTTCTTGCCACTCACGGTAGCACCAGCGTCATGGTTGGAGTCAGTGTCCCTTTCTGTATTCGCTTGAATAAGTTACTATGAAATATAATGCCCCTTTTTATACTTGGTATATATTTAATTTTATTACTAGAAATCAATTTTATTTTTTCTTTGTGGAACTCAGAAAATGAAATATGTGAGACCTTCATTTTCAAGGCAAGAATTAATTCCTGGGATTCTCTCACCCTTCTCTGTCTGGATTTTATCGCCACCCCCTCAGTTGCAATTATTTCTAGATTCTGAAAAAGTATTTCTTGCTTTAAAAAAAAAAAAGCTTGATATTTTAATTTTATAGTCGAGCCAGCCCTAACCACTAAAACCAGATAGCCTTAACACAACTTTTTTCATTTCATAATGTGATAGTTTGGCTTCAAGCAAAAAAGTAAATTGGAAGGAAAATTATATTTTACTTACACTTAGGAACATCTCTAAATGGGACAAAGTTTTAAAAATCTTGGTGTTAACAAATGCACCTTGTGAAAAAGAAAGATTAAATTAGCTAGGTTTCATGTGAAGGAATTATGCTAAAAACATTAATTTTAAAAATAGGAGTGTTCATATTTTGACTCAGATTCTAGCCCCCAAAAAGTGGGACTTTCAAAAAATGGTTTGATTGTTTATTCAGTGAAAGTTTTTGCGATGTACTACCCTGCTCTTAAGAAACTCCCGGGTTACAGAGACCCTGGAGGGTGCATTTGACCTTGCTGGGTGAACGTGGCCTTTTCTGTTGTAGTAAGACAAAGTTTAAAAGACAACGCTTCTGAAGAAAGCGCTTCGAGACCTCGTCATGCTTCACTCTTTCCAGATGACTAAAATCACCATCATTTCCCAAGTCTTACTTCGGGGGAAGGGCATTGGTGTGGTTTTAGAAGAGTGGCAAGTATTAGTTAAGGTCAGGCTAATTTTCTGAATGTGAACATTCAGTTTTGCTGGGTGAAGACAGGGCAAAGTATTCTAAAAGAAAATTCTAGGACAGGATGGCAAATGTCTGACAGTAACACATGCAGGTGAACCCCTGGTCTCATTCTCTGTCCTCTTTAATTACAGTGTTCTTTCAAGACTGTTTTTGTCTGGTTTTGAATGCTGTTGTCTTACAGGATTCAGGCTGCTTGCTTGAAAGCATCAAAAAAAAAGTCTCATAATATTGACAGCACTGGAAAGTAAAACATTTGAAGTGTAAATTCTGAATCACATGTATGTTAAACAACATCACACACTGTCTTGGATGGAAGATGTTATTATATGGATGCTGTCATCGGTTCAAGTTTTCCAGCAGCAATGTGGATCTTTCACTGAGACTGTTTTAAGCTAACCACAAATGTGTCTCCCTTTCTCACTGATTTAAAATTCCTCATGCTCAGTTTTCTGAACAATCAGTAAGGTATTTTTCAGTGATCTTCCTGAGTTTTGCTATTTGGTTTTGGTCTCTTTTCACTGTTTATTCGCTGGTGTGTGTTTATGAAGAAATCCACTTTCAGAAGAAATGATGACTTCTTATTCTCTGTGGGTGTTTCCTTTCTTTACTACTTTAAGAATTTTCAAGCTGAATAGATTATGAGAATACATATGTGCAAAGTACATGAGGGAGAAGAGTTAACTAATTTTTAAATTATTTGAAGTCAGGGAACTACTGTGTTGACTGCTGGTATTTTTCAAGGTGTTCCTCAATTTAATTAGACTAAGCACTGAGCAGTATTTCTTTCTAAATTAGATGTGAAAAACGGTATAGTTCTTCTAAATGGAAACAGCAAGGACTAATGTCCAAAATATTGTCTAAAAATCTAGAATGGTCTGCAGGCTGCTGTGAACAGTTCTGTGTCTTTATGGAGAATTGTTTGGGCTTTTTAGAAACTCATTAATTTGATTGTGAACACCTCAGTGTTATCAGGAAAAGAAGCTTTAGAAAATGGTTTCAGAATGTGTCATTTTCTCCTTGGTTTAATCTGAGACAGTGTGTGGGCATGCTGGTATTTTAAAAGGCTAAAAATGTTGTACATATTTGCTGTACCTTCAAATCTGAGGGGAGATTACAAACAGAGAAGAGTTTTCTTCAGGCTTCTGTCTGAAATTCTGCTTTTCTTCTGAGGAGTCATTCTTGAATTTTTAAGAAGAAGTCTTTCATTGTTTTTCCATTTTCGATTTTTTTTCTGTAATTAAGCAAAACCAATTTTCAAAAGCCATGTCAGCTTGCCATCATTTTGATCTTAATATTTTATGCTTCACAAAATAAAACCCTGCATTTTCATTTTAACTAAGTTTCATTATTTTTTTATGAAATGATTTGCGGTGTAAGACTGCTATTTGGTTTCAATATTAATATGTAGCACGAACTACGTGGGTGTCATTTATTTTCAGTAGTAAATAAGTGCTTAACCGATTATTTCACTTCGGTTTAATTCAACTGACTCCTGTGGAGTTTAAGTCTGCATCTTCAATTACTATTTGGTGTGTTTAAGGTTTTTTTTTTTTTTTTTTTGGTAAATTAACAGTGATATGGTGAGCCACTAAAAGTAAATGTCACAGGGTCGTGATGGAATCAGGGAATATCATGTAGTCACTATCAAAATCCAATCAGTAAGTTAATCATTAATTGTTCTTTTTCCAGGAAACACTGATCAGGCTGTTTCAGAATCTGAATTTACTAGAACTCTGCTTTTCAGTGTATGTATATGTGTATATAAATATTTAGCATTTTAGCCTTAAAAGGGGTTAATTTGGTAAGAAGAGGTGCCTTTTCTGTTTGCAGGGTAGCTCGTTCATTTTCTTATAAACTGTATTTGGTAGCTAGAATGTTGAAAGCCGTTTGGGAACAAAATGTCTGCTTACACCATGACAAAATTGGCCACAATTTGCCGATTGGGTTGATAACAAAAGCCAGCAACACAAAATAGGTAGAAAAACAGTTTGTTCGGTGATGTGAGACCACTGAAGTTCTTTTTTTTGCATGTTATTTTTTTTTCATTCTGATGTTTATGTTGTGATGGAAATACATGAAGAGAAGTCTGTGTTCCCTTAGTGTTTCATTAACTATTTCATCTTTGGATTTCTTTTAAAACTTCAGAAAGCAACTTGCTCACCTGGTTCTGAGACACATCTGTGCTAAAAGGTGACTCTGCTCCTAAATCCCACATTTCAACCAGGCTCCTCCTGCTCATAAATGTCTGCAAGCTCATAATTTGATCTTTTAAAGCAGAATTTAAGTTCCATGTTTCCCCTAAGCCTCCCACATGAATTATATGGCTGTCACTACACTTTTGTAAATGCAAAACAAAAATTACAGTTTGCAGTTAAAAAAACATTCGATGGCCATACAGTGGACAAAATATTTCACCAAGTAAAAGCACACATCGACTCTCCTGTTTTGACAGACTGTAAACAAATGTTAATGTTTTTACATGAGACGGTACGTTTTTTTGAAATGATAGAACGAGTTAAAAGCATCTTCCCCTCTCTGTTGTTTTGCCTTCTCATGCCTGTGTGTGTGCGCACACGTGTGCGTGCGAGTGTGTAGGGTCTTATTTTTTTCATTTTAAAACTCATATACTCCAGGACAATACCTAGGATGGGGTTTATGTTTCTACTTATCTAATCTTTGTTTTCACAAATAAATACAAATAACTCAAACCGAAACTTGATGGCTTTGGTGATAATAAATTAGCAGCCACGGGGAAATTTTCTTCATTTTAATGTTCTTTCACAACCCACATTCAGTTTCGGTAGGAAAATTATTAACCTTTTCAACAGTAGGCTAAAACATGGGCGCGCAATAGACTCTTGAGTATGATTTGCAGGTTTTGGTTCTATTTTGAGATTTTTGGTGTGCAGAGTTTTTTCTTTCTTTTCTTTCTTGACTAATTGCTTTCTTTCACAGTGATAGTAATCCTTTACTTTGAATCCTTTAGTTGGTCTTTTCTCTGTGTGCATACTTCACAGCATTTGTGTTTATATTTTATCGTAGGGAGGAAGGATTCCTATTTCCTATTCTCCTACTGTTTGGGTCTACGAAAGAGGAAATGCCCTTTCGTGTCACTACTTTTCTCCAGTCTAATCCTTGTGTAGAGGTTGTGTGTCCTCCACCCCCATTTTTAAAAATCCAGTTGAGCCGCATTTCTCAGGGGGCAGATGGCTCTGTGTCATGTCAAACACCAGTCTCACCCTGCCTGCCTCGGTGGCCCCACGTCAAAGTGCGTGAAACCAAAGCAAGCTGGCCTGCTGGGGCTTGTTGTCCTGAAGGTGTGCGTGGCCTCGGGCTGGGCCGGCCGGCCCGGAATGGCGGTGTCTCCCCAGCCCTGCAGTTCAGCAAGGGTGTGGGAGGGAGGTCATCATGATCTTGCAGCTCTGTTTCTTCCCCTGAAGCACGCGAGGGAGCAGAGCCTGGGGCAGGGGAGGCCCGGGAGCAGGAGGGCTTGGATGGCAGTTTCTGTTCTAGGTGTTCTTTTCTCCAAGTCTGACTGGGATGGCCACACCTGCAGGGAGGACCCTGACTGGGGACACGGTCCTGCCTCGGTTCAGGCAAGCCTTGTGCACTTACAGTCACCTTCTTTGCTTTATCCCTGTCACCTGTAAGCTCCCGGCCAGCCCGGTGCCCTGCCCCACCTGCTCCCACCATCACTGCAAAACTGGAGATGGAAACCATATTTTTTTGTAACAAAAGTGCACTTCCAGCTTCACAGCACGGGTTTCTACTTCTTCCTCCTCCTCCTCCTACTCCTCCTCTTCTTCTTCTTCTTTTTTCTTCTTTTTCTCATACTTCCTGTATGAGGTTAGTTTTCTAAAATGGTAAACAAACTATTTTTTTAACTTGTTTTTTTTTTGGGGGTCTGGTCATATGTTGCCTCCTACCTGTGTCCCCCTGATCCCTTTGCTAGTGCTCTCTATCTGCCCAGATTCTGTGTGAGCAGAGCCTGACAGTGGGTGGGCTTTGCACCTACTCTCCTCTCCAGGGTGGCACTAGTGTGGGGAGCTGGTGACATTTCTATAATCCTGTTAGAGAGAAATGTCTGTGTGAACTGAGGAAAGGAAGGCGGAAGACAGGGGGGTGACACTTGGCTGGAGAGAAATTTGATCCGAGGAGACATCTGTGGTGCAAGTTCAACACCCACAGTGCCCATGGTGCTCAGTCCCATGCTACGCAGATGGGCAGTACCAGAAAAGGGTTGAAGGAGTGAATTATACCAGCATCTCCTCAAGGTCACCCCAAGGACTTGTTGGAAGTCCTAGGTGGCTTCTGAGCTGGCTGCTCTTCCCTCCCACTGTGGGAACCTCAGGAGAGAGCCATTCCGTGAGTAGCTTGGGTGCTGGTGCCAAAATCATGGACATTAGTAGGTGGCCAGCCGTGGTCACGGCGGTCAGTAAGGACTGAGCCCAGGGCCCAGTGTACAAGGTCATTACTCAGAGCAGAGGTCACTTGCCAGCAGTGCTCCTGCCCATCTCCATCACTTAGGGACTGTGAAAACACATACACCCTGCATCCCAAGCTTAAAGTTTCCAAATTGGAAGATCCAGGGCCAAGCCTCTCAATGTGTATTTCTAACACACTCTCAAGAGATGTTGTGCTGCCCATCCAGCGATCCAGTTGAGAACATTGCCTAGGGTCACAAGTGACAGAAATGGGGGCCGAAGTTGTTGCCAGTGTTCCCGAAGACCACCATTCCCTTAGGTGTCCTCACACAGCCTGAGAGGCAAACGAGCCTTGCGAAGGCCCTCTGCGTTTCTCGGTAGCTGTACACCAGCACCATGGTCCGTAATTCTGGCCTTTCACAATGTCAGCCAGCCTCTCGATCTGCTGAAATATCTATGAGGTTTGATTCTTTGGGAAATGGATTTCATCTAAAAGATGGAGAAAGTGACCAAAGCGAGGGGTATGGCAGGACTAGACCAGAAAATATCCTGGTGAGGGCTGCAGACCCTTGTCTGTGTCCAACTTTAAATCCAGGGAGCTGTTAGAGGTACCTCTGGGTACCCAAAGACTGGCCAGCCAGCAAGATCCCCGGGGGCTGTTGTTTGAGTCATCTGTGAGCTCCTGGTCATCCCAGGAGGTAGCAGAGTGGACACCAGTTTGCTGGATCCAAAGCTGGTGTCACCTTCCCCTGCCAGTTGTTGAGCTCCTGGTACCTCTGGTCCTGCCTGGTGAGACGCATCCCGACCGACCAGCCCGAGAGGGCTAGTGCCAGGCTTTGGTGACAACAGCCATCAGGAGCACTATCTGGCAGGAGGGATGTGCTCAGTCATGGCTGCCAAGAGGACCTGGGTGTTGGGGCACCCTGGGGACAGACTCATCGTCTGTGGCCAGGGGTGTTGACAGGCCCTACACTGGGACACAGCTTCTTTCTGAACCATGAGCAGTCTGTACTGATGCATAGAACACTTTGAAGGGGCAGGCTCCAAGTCTGCACAGAGATGCTGAGATGGCGAGATAGGCATGGCTTAGACTGGCAGGATCCTGGAATCTACTCAGCACCACCTCTCGGGACCCTGGATGTAGAAGTTCTCATGGGTTCCTGTGAGGTGGAGACAGGATAAAAAGACACAGGTGCCATGGAGAGCTCACCCATGGCTTTCCTCATGGTAGCTTCTCTGTGTTCCCCAGGATGAATTTTTATTTTTATTTTTTTCCCCTTCTTTTATTTGCCCAAAGTTCACTCTGCAGAGCCGCTTTCTTCCTTACCCTCCACTTTTTAAGTAAAACTTTGTCACCGTTTTTGCTTGTCTTGTTTAATTCTTTGTTTGAGACTAGAAAAACCTGGGAACCAAGAGGCGAGTACCCCCAAAACCTGGCAAAATGTGGGGACCCAGCTGTGGACACAAGAGAGCAGGGAGCCTCGTGTCATTGCCTTGGTCACCTGCCCTGACAGCTTCAGCAGTGCAGAAACCTTGTCATTTACCCAGAGAACATGTCTCCTTACCCTAGAGGAGTCTCTAATGAGCAATAAACACTTTTGAGAAATAGAGGCAGTAGCCTCCGGGCAGGTGCACATCTTGGTGGCACTGAGCAGCCCCATCCTCCTTGGCAGCTGCCTCCAGAAGTCCCACAGTTGACCCCACTTCTGTCAGCGGCCTTGTGACCCAATACGAGCTCCCTGGTCACTTTCCTAGGAGCTGACGGAGATCTCGGGGCTATGAAGGGACAGGATGGGCTCTAGTGCCCTTTCATGTGGATGGCTGGGGCTCTGGTATGGCACGTCAGCAGGGTCACAGATGTGACAGCTGAAGCAAATTCGCGGTCTTCACTTCCGCTGCCTTGGTACTTACTGCCTAGGAAATAGGGCCTTGAAGGATGGACTCAGGGACAAATCAGCTTGGTGAGCTGTGTAGTTCAGGGACAGGGTGGGGGTAGGTGTCCGTCTCCTCCTTAGCTTCCCAGGCCAGGGGCCTTGCCTCTGAGTGCTATCAGGAGCAGAAAGAGCATGATTTGGGATCAAGCTCCGTGAGCATCCAGAAGATTGCCTGAGCTGCATTTCCAGTCCCCGAGGAGGGCCGGACTTCAGTGTGGTATGCGTAGCCCCAAGGATATCGGTCAGATCTGGGAGACAGTGAAATTGTGTACCTAACTGGGGGCCCTGAGTATGAGACACTCACAGGAACAGCATAGTTCAGCTGAGCAGAAAATAATGGTGACCGTACATGTGACCATGAACTGCCTGAGGCCTGTCCCAGTGCTGGGAAGGAGCTGGTAGTCTCTGCCCATTCCCAGTATACCCCGATGTATAGGAAGCCACATGTGTGATTTAAGGGGAGTTGGGGCAAACCTATAGTTCCTAGATGGGCTCTCCTGGGTCTTCAGTGGTGAGACAGCCAGCCAGCATGGAGTCCTCAGAAATTGGATTCATCCAGGAGAACCTCCCAGACAAGCAAACTCAGGCCTTGCGGTGGACAGCTGGAATCCACAATCTTCTCAGCTTTGGCCACGAGCCTTTGGGGCCTAGGTGGAAAGACCCAGGCCCAGTCCCAGCTGTGTCCCTCCCAGTATGACCTTGGGAATGTTGCCTACTTCCCCCTCCCGTGTGCCTCGCCCAGGGCCCATCAGTGAGCCTTCGGGCCCTGCCACCTCTCACTCTGATTTTGGTCCAAGTCTATCTGGTTGGGCATGCCACACTATAGCCACTATAGCATTTTGACACTTTGTCCTAGTCAGAAGTGGGGGAACTGGCGAGGTGCACAGGCTGGTGGCCACCTCTGTTTCAATGGTGAAATGAAGGGAACTAGATTTCCCCTTCCACCCATGTCAGCCACTGATGCATTGCTTAGTTCCTGTTTCTCTTTGCCCACCCAGGAAGGCCCTGCACAAAATCCCGGACGCTGGACCGTGAGCCCCATTAGAAAATGCTAGCTCACAGGCCACAGAACAGGAAGCAGGTTTTCCCGGGTGGTGTTCCTGCAGAATGACTAGGTGTCTCAGGGCCAGGCTCTTAGCAGCCTCCATTCCTCACTGCCACCAGCAAGCACGGCCTTTTACAGAAAACAAAAGCTGAAGGAGTTTGTGTGGCTTGGCTAACTCATGTGCACAGGGAGAAGCAATACAGAGTTTCAAGAAATAAGTAAGACTGCCTGCAGCCCTGTGGAGGGAGGAAGGGGAGAGGAGGTCCACCGGGCCGCATAGGCTGGCCGGTCTGCCCTTGGCATTCCCTAACACCATGCAATACAAGTCTGCTGGTAAAGCCAGGGTGTAAGGAGGGCTCGCCCATATGTTTTGGAAATATAATAACCCAGTCAAAGAGCTCTATTTCCTAACTCCTCTGCCCTTCAGGTGCTGCTGTGCACTGTGACGGAATCTCTAGGGAAGGACTGAGCTTTTCCAAAGTCACACATCCTCTCTCCCCCTCTGCAGGAAATGCTGCAAACTAACAAAAGGCAATGGTGAGGGCAGGGGCCTCTGGTGCTTGTGAGCTCAGAGTTGCATCTGGGGCAAGCCGGGTGCACAGCGGACAGCAGGAGTCTGAGGGAGCTTTGAGTGATCATCCCTTCTCCAGTGTTCAGTAGCGCCGGGTACAGAGCAGGGCTAGAAATTGAAGGCTGGCTCAGATTTGACCTCCCTCCCATGGGACTGCTGGCTGTGGCTGTCTCCTGGAAAATCTCCCTCTGGTGTGTTTGAGCAGCAGATTAAAGTGCAGAGCTGGGTTTGTGAGGCTGCAGCATGGACTCTGGGGACATGGCATGGTCTATATTTGTGAACCTACTCTGCCTTCCGTCTGTCTTTGGAAATACCCTTTCACTTGTTTGGGAGAGCTGAGAATGATCTGCAGCCCGGGTGCAGCTTGGGAGGCCGACCACACTGGTGTCAAGCAGCAGAGCAGTTATTAATAGAACTCCAGTCTTTCTGGAGCTTATGTCAGCTCTCTGCTGTCCTCAGGGCCTTTGCTCAGTAGGTCGGGGGCCCAGTTTCTCGCCTCCTCCCTCCCCGAGGCTGCTGGCACAGGTTCAGATAAGCTATGATGACTGGGTGATGTTCCTGGGGGTCAGTTGTCCGAGGGTGGTTCTCATTTCCCGGGATGGGAAGACTAGAGGGGACTATAGATTGGGACCTCGTGGAGCTAGAATTCTACAGCGACTTCTCATCAAGTGTCCCCAGGCCCTTGCAGAAGAGAGCTCAAGATACACCTGGATGAGAGCTTGGGTGATCTTGGAAGCCCTGTGTGTCCTTCAGCTAAATCAAGAGCAAATAGAGAGGAGCCTCAGGGCCCACCAGGAGAAGGACCATGCTGAAGAAGTTAGAACTGGTCTTGGCTTTTCAGTAGACACACAAGGTGGCCCCAAACAAAGCAGGGGACGATCAGGGAATGCTTGCCTTTCTGGTCCCTTTTGAATTAGTTTGAAATAGATGCCACACATCACCATCACCACCTGTAGTTTTTGTTGTCGCCATATGAGTAGATGCTGATAAATTTGATTCTCCAGCTTAGAGTGGCATTTATGATCTGTCTTTCCCTTTTCAGTTTCCATGTGCTACGGTGACTGTCTCTCAGTGCGGTTGGCAGTGACCTGTGTTTTTCGTGCATGTTTTTGTTTCAGAATAACTGGGAGATGAAACAGGAAGCTCTGTGACACACTTGATCGAAAATGACACAGACAGAAAAATCGGGACTCGGCCCCCACCTCCAGCACCTTTACCTGCTGCCAGCTGTTCACAGCCAGAAAGCAGGTGAGGGGTTTGCCCTGGGACCAGATTTTAACTACCATGAACACTAAGGGCCTCTGCATTCACTGGTGATATGTCTGTGATATTTTAGTCACAATCAGCTCTGGTCGGTTTCCTATTTATCTGGTTAAAGTCTTGTGTCTTACTCCCTTCTCCTTCATTAAAAGCAAAACTAAAGAAAACTGAATTGTTTGCTTACTAGCCACATTTAAACACTAATTTAAAGGAACAGTGTTTGAGATGAATTTCTCCAAGGCCACGAGTAAATCTTATCATAACCACACAGTTCATCTTGACATCATTATGTTGTGTTGAACATGAGTCTTTTATTACTCAGCCATGTTCGTCCTACTTCCCATATCTCTTTAGAAGATCTCCCTTGAGTCAGTATGGGCAGGTTGACATTTGAGAAGAACACTGGGATTCATCTGAAAATCTCTTTCCACACCCACCCTGATCACAACCTATAACCCCAAGATTACCCCCAACTTTGCACTTTCAACTGGAGAGACCTCAGCTTTCTTTGCTCCCCCTCTCACTCCACACATCCATCACCCCTTTGCTTATTCTGATTTTTCTGGAAAAATGTCCAGGTTCTGGAGTAAGGTAGTGGACAGCCTCAGCTCTGCCCCACCTTCTGGGCACTTCTAGCGGGTTTATGAGCAGGCTTCGTTCAGTAAGTGTCAAGCCTGCCGTGCTGCTTATTGCAGGCTTCGCGTTGAGATTCGCTGATTCCCCAGATCCACCCTTCAGACGTGAGATACAGGGTTTGGCCTTGGGTATTCTTTGAATTGGTTAGATGACTAGAAAACATTCCTTCTGCAGAGTCCCACCGTCCTTCACAGACACAAGCAGGGCAATGCGACACTCCTGGGGAAGGTCAAAGAGGCCGCTGGTAGTCACCGCTCAGTGCTTTCTGCCTGACTTCACTTTTAAACTTAGCGACATCCAAGAACAGTTTTCAATGGCTGTGTTCAGTGTTTCATGCTTCTCAGAGCTAGTCCACCAGCAGGCTGCGGTGGTCACAGATCCCCTCTGCGATGGGCGCAGTGGATGCGGCAAGGCAAGTCCAGGTCTCAGCCCCGAGATGCCCTGCTCTGGGAAGCTCTCCGAGCACTGTGACTCCAGAGCACCCTTCCTCTCGATCTCTTGGCTCTTTTATTTTCTTCACACAATTACTCATATCAGCAGTTATCCTGCTTGTTCATTTATTGTCTGTCTGTCTCTCTCCTCCCCAAACTTCCTCTCGATGAAGACAGATATATTCTGGCTTCGTTCCCAGTCTGTCCACAGCACCTGGCCCTCTGTTCAGCACTCTGCACTGACTGCTCCAGCATTTCCTTGCTTCTTGGCAATGCTGTGATGCCGAACACCCCGTGTTCTGATTACCGTTTGATACGTGATGAAACCAAGCCTCTAGCTCTGAGTTCGGTCAATGGAGCCAGGCTGTTCCACAGAAAAAGTGAATCAGGCCTGATGTCCAGATAGTAAGATTCTCATCAGAGATCAAGTTTTACTTTGTTCACCCATATCCTTGATTAGACTTTATTTGCTTGCATTCCTGGAAAATGAAAGGTCACGATGTTGTGGAGGGATGTGCCTCAGCAGGTGTCTCTAGCTGTCACTTTCCTCATCAGAACGCTAATAAGTCCAGACAAAAGGAGTCTAAAATTCCATGCTGCCCCGAGACTCTTTTCTTTCTCTGCTGGCCCTGTGGACAGCAGGGCAGAGCCCCCGAGTGCCCAGGCATCGGAGCCCAGTCACAGGCTTGGGATGTGCCGTGTAGGGCTAAATCATATAGTGCTAAATCTTCTTCTCCTGGAGGCAGCCCTGCCCTGGTGCAAGGGGCTCCCCAGGCGTACATAACCCCTCCCAAATGGTCACCCCCCTCCAGTGTTCTTGAGGAGAACACAATTGCACCCTCTTCCATTTCCACCTTACCCTTAAGGGTTATTTATGGCCTCAAAAAGATGGAAGTCACCGGCTTGGGGAGAACCAGAAATAACTCATAGCGTTCACAGGATAATTCATTCACAAGGCTAAAAGCAGAAAAAGGAAAAGAATACTGACTACATACTTCTAGATGGTTAGAGCAGTAGTTCTGACCCTGGCCAGACAGTAGAATTACTCAGGATATATAAAAAATCCAGAGCACCCAGGCCCTGCTTGGACCAATCACATCAGAATTTGGGGGCGAGATGAGGGAGAGGCAGGTATCAGTGTTGTAAAACCTCCCCAGGCAGTTCCAAGGGACGACCAAGGTTAAGAAACATGGTCTGGGCTGCCCTGCCCAACACAGTAGCCCCTAGTCACATGAATCCACTGAGCACTTAAAACATAACTCATGCAACCAAGGATCTGAGCTCTTGATTCTTCTTATTTTAATTAATTTAAAATCAAATGTCTGCACGCGGCTTGGGGCCGTTGCATTGGACAGCTAAGATGAGAACGTAGCTGGGACGGCACGGCCTGCCGGAGCCGTGACTTCTTACCTGCTAAGTGGAATTATGCAGAACCTCAGAGGAGCTTAAGGGACTGTCTTTCTGCTGACTTCACACAGGCCCGCCCTCTTGTCCCGGCCTGCACTGTATTTTGCATCTACATTTTGAGCCATGGCTTACGCAGTAGCCTTGCAGGTTCATTAACAACCTGCTCACAACACTGCCATGTAGTATGGAACAGAATTTTAAACCTCTGAGACAGTCCAAGGCCCAGGACCATGTTCTTGAAGGTTCACTCTCGGGGCTTCTAGCATTTGCCTTTCAGAGTCACAGCCCTGGAAAAGGAGTTTTTGGAACTCCTATTTAATCACTCTAATCCAACAATTTAAGACCGTGTAAGAAATTCTGGCAAGAAATGTCACCACTTAGAGGAGTCAAGGCTTTTGAAATGGGTACAGGGAGGCGGCTTAGCAAGCTCGACCGATTTGGGGTTAAAGATGAAGAAATAGAAGCCAAAGCTGAATCATTTTCTACTTATCACTCAGACTGTCAGATTTTCTTTTTTTGTTGGAGGGAAAGCACCTTACGACAAAGAATAATACTATTTTGAATTTCAGAGCTTTCCCTTTTTCAAAGCACTTTAACATCTCAGGCTTATTTTGTTCTCACAACAAGGCCCTGAGATAAGTAGAAGAGGGATTTTTAGTGCCTAACACCCCAAGAAAGCTCGATATATAGAAAGAATTAAAAAAAAATGAAGGGTTGCTTTTTATATGCCTGGCTACACTCAAGTGTTTGGTTGTGTAATCAGAAGCAAACATACTCAGACTTTCCTTCTAGACTGCATTGTGTGTGTAATAGAAACAGCGCTTCGCATCAGTTCTGTCATGTTTCATCCCAGCTTTCCAGCCCTTGAGCCTTGCTTGATTCTTCAGGGACATGTCCTCAAAGCTTTCCACTTAGTAAATATGCCTGCGATGTCTCCTTGCAGGTTAGTTAACAAATGCCAGGTGGGACAGGACACGGGACAGAGCCCCGAGGATCTCCATGAAAATCATTTTTGCCAAAGGACATCCTTCGTGTCCAACCGGGGGCTGACACTGTCAGTGTGGGGTCCTCGACTTGCTCAGGTATAGAGCCGCAGATGCATTTCCAGCGAGGCTTGTCAGTGGACAGACAGCACGGGACACTTGATCCTCTGAGCTCTCACAGGTGGCCTGGCCGGCAGGGCCTTAGTCAGTGGTTGCAACGGGAGTAGAGGCCGGCAGGATGGACATGACACCATGAGGTGGCCTTCTCTGGAGATGGTCCTCCTGCCAGTTGTGAACGCTCCTGGTCATATCCTCATCTGGCCTATCTTTTGAACCTGCCCAGATAGCCTATGATGAGAGGTTTTCAAATGCTTTACTGAAAACAAGACACACTTTCTGGGGCATTCCCCTAATTGACTGTGCTGGTGAAGCTCGTCAAAACAGGAAATGAGGTTAGCATGGAATGACTTTCTCTCAGAGAACCTGCTCTATCTTCTAGAGACCACCACTTTCTTCCCAAAAGCTGACGGGCTTCCTCTACGCTTTCTCTGGGTTTTCCTGGAAATTGGAGGGAGTCTGCTCTTCTGTAGTGCTCAGAATTTATTCCTTTGAAAGATGGTGGTGATGTTGCTTGTTCCCAGACATCCAGACCCTCTTCCTTTCATGCTGTATGTCTAAGATGTTTGCAAGTTGATCTGAAGTTAGATCTGCACATATTTTACCCACAGCAAAAATGTGGTTAAGCCAGATGCTCTGTGCACAGGGCCAGGCTGAAGGTTCACACAGGGCTCCCTGGCATGGGCTTCTGGTAGGTTCTCTGTATGAGGAGCTGTGTGATCCACACATTCCCTCCTTACCAGGGATGCTAGCGAGAGAAAACTAATCCAGTGGAGATGAAGAGGTAGCGGAAGAAATCCGTTTCCTCCCCTGCTCCGTGGTGCGTGAGAACCCAATGACCCGGGAACAACTGGGCTTCGCTGAACTGATTCCCATGCTGGGTTTTGGACCGAGTTATCGAGGCAGTGGGGGATTCGTAGTCTTGGTAGGCTGTTGTGCTCGCCTTTGCTGAGGCTTTCTGACAATGGCTCTAATCGAAAGTTCCAGATTCAAACAAGCAACAGTTGCCTTTGTGCAGTGAAGGGAGTAGGATGGGGAATTTGCGCCACGGCTTGGAAGGGTCTAGGTGGGACTGTCATCTCCAGATACCAGACTTGGTTTACTCTTTGGAGATCTACCTGCCTGCGCACTGTGCTCTTATTTCTGCAATCACGGGTTTTTCCTTCCTTTTGGAATTCAGCAGGCCCTCAAAAGCCATCTGGGTTTATGGCTGGAGTGAGTTGGATTGCATCTCCCACTCCTTGAGTCCGGGTGGGCCTGCCTCATCCACCCAGATCCAAAGGCTCTGTGTTTTCAGGGATGCGTGCCTGAGTAAATGGAATAATAAACGCTCGTCTTTCCCATGATCCCAGCTACCAGCTGAGCTCTGGTTTCCTCTGAATGCAGCTTCTGGTGGCTTGCAACATTATTTCCAGTCCCCATAACAGGCCCCAGGGGCAGGATTATTAGCCTTTTGTTTTGGTTAAGAAACTGAGTTTCGGTGGACATCAGCAGCTCACCCATGTGACAGAGCCAGTGAATCCTGGGTGTAAATCTGGGGCAGTTTAGCATGGCCACCACTCTTTCTTATGCAGTCCTTCTGTGTTCCGTAAATCTGTAAAAGCAAATACCATTTTCCTTTATGAGGGGCTGTGAATGGTAAGGGAAGGGAGGCACCAGGACATAGTTAGAAGTCAAATGACCTGTGTGGGATCTTAGGCTCTGCTTTTGGCTGCAGCCATCATCTAGGTCAAAAAAGGTCTCAGCCCTGCCCACTGGCACCAGGATCTGCTGTTTCAACAGGATCCTGGGGGACTTCGAGGATGTGCAGTTGCCAGGTCTGCTCTTTCCTCTGGCTGCTGAGTAAATGTTAGTGAGAGAATTTGGACCTTCTTCTTAGGTGCTAGTCAGAAGGGGCGGGTCAGTCAGTCACACAGAGGCTGGGGGCCCAGGCAGGACCCCACCCCTGAGCCAGTTGGGAAGGGGCACATTTGAGAAACCCCAATGTGGATAAGGGAAATGGGCCAAGAAACTATGAAAAGAGTCCTACTCGTAGAACAGATCATTGGTGCCATGACAGTAGGCGAGAAAACAAAAATAAGGGAAATATACCATCAAAAATGATTACAACCCTTTGCTTTCAGCCCTCACCACTAAGTCCCCATTCATTATTTTATCTCCTGGGCCTTGCTAGGCAGCAAAGCAGAACTCTGATGATTGTCCCCAGTCCCTTTAGATGAGGGGCCCACAGACCCTGGTTTGCTCAGGATAGGCCTCTTCATGTCCATTAGATATCAACTTAATGTCCCTTTATCACTTCCTGCCCTGCCATCCAATCTCAAATATGTCCCAGGGGGGACAAGACCCACCTGGTTTGCTGCACTGTCCTCAGGTTAGGCACACCTGCTCTCTTATTTCAGCCGGAGCTTGCTTTACAGGTACTAAGCCACCTTGCCACCTCTCTAAGAAGGATGGAGCCCAGCAGCTCCCATCCAGGTCTGGCAGCGCTGCTGAGAGTAAACAGAGCCCGCACTGGGAGAGGGAGAACTAGTGCACACACCAAGCGTGTCTCTGTGGTGTGGTCATGTGGGTGCTGTGTATGTGCACATGAGG
Organism: Hystrix cristata; assembly: GCA_004026905.1. NCBI lineage: Eukaryota > Metazoa > Chordata > Mammalia > Rodentia > Hystricidae > Hystrix > Hystrix cristata. The sequence continues at coordinate 87,586 of PVJO010004717.1, forward strand.
ACATGGGAGGTGTGTCTGGAGCCTCTGTACCTATGTGTGAGTACACAGGTATGGGACCTACATACCTGTGTGTGTTTGTGCACCTGTGCCTGAGTGTTTTGTGTGGGATGTGTTGCAGTGTGCAGGGATGCATGGATGAATGTGAGTGTGGGTGTCTGTGGGGTGTGTGTGTGTGTGTGTGTGTGTGCATGGCTAGATGCATGATGTGTGTGATGTGGGCTCCAGTATGTGTAGTTTGTGTGTGTGGTATGTGTGTGCTGTGTAAAGTTGAGCGTGGGTGTCTGTGATGTGTGCTGTCTGTGGTAGTGTGTGGGTGTCTGTGGTGGGTGTGTGCAGTGGCATGTATGTGTGATGAGTGTGTGGAGTGGTGCTGGGCTGCGGGTGGCACACAGTGCTGTGCGTGTCTCTGATGTTGTGGGGTGGGGCAGAGGTGTATACTTTCCAGTTGCTTATAGATTCCTGCAGGTCTCCATTTGGCATCTCCGATATGGGAAGCCTCTGTGTCCAGGAGCTGACTGGCAGAAAGGGCCACCCCATTGCTTATCTATGGGCACTCACTGTGGCCAACCCACACCCTGAAAGACCCTGAGCTGGGTGGTCTTGAAGTGTGAGGTAGGCACTCAGGCTGTGAGCACAGACCTGCTACACTCAGCCCACAGCCTTGAGGGGCTGGTGGCAGCTGTGTCCTTCCAGCTAGCGCTTGGCATGCGGTTGGGTCTCAGGAAAGGTGTGCCTAAGGTGGAGTTGCCACATCGAAGTCTCTTCGATGACATGGATGCTCCTGGTTCCAAGTTCATGTCTAATGGCTGTGGTGGAAGAGACAAGAGCTCCTTCCTCCAGCCTTCAGGGCTGCTGGCGGCCCCAGTGTGCTTTCTCTTGGGGACACTGCTGAGCAGGCCAAGTCCCAGCTGGTGGGATCCTCCCTCTGTCACAGCCCTGCCTCTGCACTGAACTGCTTGGCTACAAAATGCTAGCGAGTGGCGGGTAGCCCACTTGACCTGTGGAGCAGGAGCGCCCCGATGACTGTCCCCCAGCCCCAGCCCTGGCCTTCACTCTTTGTCCCCCTCTGGAAGAGTATTGCTCATGTTGAGGGCCACCTGGCTGTCCTGGATCTGTCTCTCCCTGAAGTCCAAATGGCTTGGGAACATAATTCTGAAGGTACGGCCAGGTCCGGGGCTCTTCTTTCTGGACTGAGGCACTGGAGAGTCCATAAGTCACAGGACGTGGTCAGTTGAGCTCCTGATCTGGTCTTCACAGCCTCTGGCAAGCTGTCCGGTGTCCCCCAGCCTTGCCTTCTGTGTCCGGGACTAGGGAGAACCACACCTGTCATGCCGCCGTGGGGACGCAAGAAAGGATGAGGCGGGAAAGCGGTTAGCGTAAGACCCGGCACAGATGCGATGCTGGTGGCAGTTGTTTATAGCGCTTTAATTCATAAAACGAAGTGTTTTTAAAAATAAATACATCAGGAAATAGAAACATGGCACCAGAAAATACTCTCATGAGGTCCTAATGACCACGGCCCTGAAATATAAAATACCAAAAGAAAGAAAAGAAGATCTAGAAAAGAGCAGCAGTCCCAGAAGAAAAAAGAACCGGTGGCAGAGAGTGAGCGCTCAGGCACAATGTGGCGCGAGTTGTCCTCCGTGACAGGCCGGATGGGGATGGCTGCTGGGGCTGCAGAGCCAGACATGATATATATAGGAACAGTGACTTGCTTTAATGTAAATATTTTGACGTCTTTCTTTCCCTGAACCTTTAACCTTGCTGGTAAACAGGGCGCATACAGTAAGTGAATTGTTTTTCTGAGAACTGACTTTTGAGGAAATAGGGAACAAAAAAAAAAAGGATTTTTATTAGCTAATTGTCAGTCTTGTGCATGATTGAAGACCTTATTATTCTGCTTCTTAACTCTGTTTCAGGAAACATTGGACCACCAAAAATAGCTTTGCTTTAATTTATGGAAATAAAAACCATGAAAATGTGTAAATACACTAGTTCAAAAGTAGCAAAACTTACAAAGACAAAAGAGAAGAGAAGTCATTCTGGGGAAGGTTGCTGAGACAAAACAAAACTAAATAAATGGAACAAAATAAAGCCAATCCAAACTCCAATTTGTTGCTTCTAATTAGAAATTCCTCATACCCCATTATCTGTGGCCTCTGGTCCCACCCTGACCACCTCTGTCTATTTTTATCTATTTTAACTTCTAACTTATTGTAACAGAAGAGACGAGTAAGATAGATTTTTAACTTCCAGGATTCCAACATTCTTTCTCCAGGCAGAAGGCTGAAGCCTTCTTTATTTGCAAATGTTGTTCATGCTGATCATTTCTGTAAGATTATTTTATGATAATAACAACAATGGCAGGGAACCAGCAGTGGACCCAGATTCCACTACTAGCTTTTCACTTGAGACGGTCATTTCCCCTCTGCCCTATAATTTCTTTAACTGTTATGTGAGAATGTGACCTTTTGGCTACACAGCGGTATTGTCAAAGCACAACATCCCCAGTGTGCTTTGAAATAGTTGGAGAAATAAAGAACCGCTCTTGAGCCTAACTCTTTGTGGCGTCTCGCAGACATTGTGCAAGGTATTGGAGAGTCCTTAAGGGTTAATGTGACCCAAGAGCGGCTGCGGCCTCTCTTGCTCCTATTCACACCCACAGCTCGGGTTCTACTCGGCGATAAGGCAAAGTCAGTCTTTCAGATAATGTTCACACTGGAAGGTAAGCTGAGGACATGCAGAATAAACATTCAAGCCTTCCAAGATATATGGCAACAATGATAAGACCTCTAAGGAAGTTTTTCCTTGCCTTCTAAGGAGGAGGAGGAGGAGGAGGAGGAAGCAGAAAAGATTAAACAAATCGCAGTAGCTTTTTAAAAGATGAGATTGAAATGAACCCCCAAGTGGATCAAGGCAAGGAGCTCTGAATAAGTCACTTCCCACCACTCTCTGTCTGTTCCCTTCTCCCTCCTGCTCCTTTCAGGGTAAATGAAAGAATCGGCTGAAATCCAAGTTGTGTGTGTGGTACTTTTTATCTGATTGACCTCCTCCTCCTAATTTTGCCTTATCTTTGCTTGTAAATTACCAACATTCTCCTCCCGGTTCTCCAGGCACGGAACCTCTTTCAGGGTGATGCATGCATGCACACACACACCCCACATACAAACCACACATACACACAAGGGCGTGTGTCCACTCTGCAGGAAAACGCTGCTACCGCGGGGCTCCAGGCCTCGGCGGTTCCTTTGCAAATGTCTGGGAGGCTCTGAGGTTGTTGCCTGTGAACTATTCTACGCTCCAGCAGCCCTGCCAGGAGCCGCTCCTGCCAGGCACGTGAGGTGAGGCATCAGGTGAAAACGGAAGATTGAAGATGGCATCAGCTTTCCTACCTGTACCCTTGCTGGCTCTCAGAGGCTAAGAGTCAAAAAGCAGGATGTGTCAAGACCAGTAAGTTTGAGGATTCATATGTAAGGCTTTGTTAGAAAATATGTTTGAGATAGGTTGAGAAAAGTAGGTTTGTTTAACCAGCCTGCTTAAAATATTCACTTGGTTTGTGAAACAATCTTTTGATTATCTCCAATTTATCACCGATGCACAGGCCCAAGGCCAAGTTATGCAGTCAGAGAGAGTGCTGAGGATGTGGGACCCCTCCCTGCCTGGACGCCAGACCCTCAGGCCATGATAAGAGTTTAGACACTCTGGAAGTGCTTTTCGGTTCTCAGGTCCTGTGGTTGCCTCTACGTTCACATGCAGTAGGAAGCCCCTACGTTACAATTATTTTTTCATTTTTGCAATACTGGGAATTGAAGCCACAATCTTTGCGCTGAGCAACATCTCCAGCTACTGCCCCACTTTAAAATTTGGGAGCAGGGTCTCGCTAAGAAATCGCTGAGTTGTTCAGGCTGGGCTTGAACTTGTGATCTTCCCGGGTTAGTCTCCCAGAGGCTGGGATACAGACCTGCGCCACCATGCCTGCCTCTGTGCCACATCTCAAATGAACCCTCTTTCCGAAGGGACTTCCTGTCTAAGTAGCAGGACCCAGTGACACGCTGATGGGCCTTCCTTCACCCTGGGAGGTCTGGAGGAATTGTTCACCCGGACTGACACAGACAGGTGTAACTCTCCTATTTTCTGTGTTTCATTACCAAGAGGAAGTGGGTGGGAGAACTTGGAAAATGGGAACCTTCACTTTTCTGATGTCACCAACAATCAGTTCTCAGAATTGTAACCGAAAAGGCGCTCAAAAGCAAAACCCTCAACGGGGAATGTGGAAGCTTTTGTCGGGAAGTCAGTGCTCCGTATGGAGGACTCAGTGGCCAGATGCTCCTGATCAACACCGTGCCCTGGGAGGTGGCACTTTATGGGGCATCTTGGGCAAAGCGCTGTAATCAGGGAGCCTGCAATTACCAAGTGTCTCCCAAGCAGCTCATTCCAATCTCAGTGGCCCCTTTTCCTCCTTCTGTGAGTTCAGAATGGGCAAGATTAGGAACAATATGCTCCCATCACCCTGAAGACAGTTTTTAAAGGCTGTACACACTCACACAAAAATTGGGAACTTGATCACTGTAGGCTGATGATATGTTTTTAGAAAGGGGAGGGGAGCATTCTTTCCCCCACAGTTCCCATCCATTGTTGAGTAAACATCATAAATCTATCACAGACAGACAGGCTGCCTGTACTCAAATTACCTCCTGGTACCATTTTAGCTTCAAGTTTTAATGCCCTAAACATGAATAACGTTGTATCCTAGCACAGGTCTGATTAATGAGATGACTTTGCCAACTTCAGGGTGGAGGAGCGGCTCCCCGCCCCCTTTCTTCTTTTCCCTGTGGCTTAGTAACCATTTCAGCAAATTTCCCACATTAAATATACAAGGCGACTGAGTGCCATAAAATCTAAAGGACGTGGCGGATAAACACCAGTGTCTCTCTGGGCAGACCTTGCTGGCTGCCAGACAGCAGGCTGCTCAGGTTTATGCATGGAGCCCAAAATGTCCCATCGTTAACTCCATTTAAGTCACACATACCTTGTCATGTGCCCACCTGCTTCCTGGACATTTGCGTGGTTTGTACATGGCAAGCAGTCGCCTGTGCCTTACTTACATGCAAAGTGACCAGTGCCCACACACTTGAAAATGTGGCAAGTCACACTCAGGAGGTGACCCAAGTTAATACCTAACTTCCAACTGGGAAGAATGGTGGTTTTGTCTTATCCAGATATTGTCTGCTCCAAAATAGATTGTAGATGCCTTGAATAATTCTTGGATAGGAGTCAGCTTATTGAACACATACAATATGCTAGGTGCTGTCACCAAGAAACCCTGAGGTATTTTTAAGACTTGCTGAGGCTGGGATGAGATGGCAGAAGTGATCTTATTCACTGCCCTCCCCAGCCCTGGGCAGCCAATGATGATAGCTCTGTGTTTACCACATAGTCAATCTGAGGGTTATACGATTGCATAGATTTCCCATCGATGCAGCTAGACTCTGAGCCCTGCTCTGCCTCCAAATGTATGTTCCTAAGCTACGAGGCTGATCTCCTTTCGCCCCATCCTGTGCCTACAACTAGCACGCACGCGCGCGCGCACACACACACACACACACACACACACACACACCCTTCTCTACACATGAACACTTGTGTGGACCATGCAATGTATCCACAGCAGAACCTGGAGTGGTCCAAATGATAGAGAATTAGTACCTAAATTTCCCATGCTATGGAGGCTGTACAGAATTAACCTTCAGTTGAGTTTTGGTTTTCTTTTAAAGCAAGGTTCAGCAAACTTTTTTCCTAAAAGCCAGATAGTAAATATTTTAAGCTTTGCAGGCGCTCTGTTCTCTGGTCCAGCTGCTCAACTCTGCTGTTTCAGCACAAAAGCAGCCATAGGCGATATGTAAAGGAATGGCAGTAGCTATGTTCCAATAAAATGTTATTAGAAACAAAAACAAGAAAGCCAGGCAGCTTTTGGCCCAGAGGCCATAGTTTGAGACACCGTAGTTTTCAGGCCAAGCTGTCATTTAAAAAGTGTTATCGTATTGGAGGGTTTTAGCCGGCCAGTGAACATGGGAGTCTCTGGGCAGGGACAGCTGTTCGAGTGTCCAGAGCCGGCTGGTGGAGTGGCCTTTGTGTGGACAGTGCATCTGAGTGGGATTCTGGGAGGTGGGGTGGGGAATACTGTGGGCCTCAGGCCCCATCCGTTATCATGGGCTCTCTCTTGTCTACATCATCTCCACCTGTCCCACTTAAGGTGGCCCACCTGAGCTGCTGCTACCCACACCATACCCCGCTTCATCTTTCAAGCTACATCTTTCAAGCATCCACTGTCAACCCTGCATGGATGTGTTCAGTTTGAGAGGGATCAGAAGGGCAAGGTTGGAGTGGAGGTCAGTATGTCTCTTTCCTTCTTCTCCCCCACCTTTCTTTCTTTCATTCTTTCTTTCCAATACTGGGGATTGAACCCAGGGCCTTTGCACTAAGCTATATCCGCAACAATTTTTATTATTTATTTTGAGGCAGAATTTTGCTATGTTGCCAAGGCTGGGCTTGAACTTGCAATCCTCCTGCCTCAGCCTCCTGAGTAGCTTGGATTATAGGCAAGGCCGCCACATTTAGCTTCTTTCCTTCCTTTATATCCCCTTCTGCAGACACCATGAGTACTGCTAGGTCTGGTGCTTGTGGCCTCCTAGATTCTCCCAGAGCCTCACAAGTGCCCTGGCCTCCTGACCTGAGAAACCGAATAGAAAGACCCTTTCACAACGGTCCCAGAGCTTCATAAAACCTGTGGCAGGAAGAGTTGGTTCTGGCTGGGGAAATGGGGGCAATGCTGGGACCGTGGCCTTGGGACATTCACTCCTGGAGGGTCAGCACCACCAGGCCCCTGAGACCTTGGTGAGAAGGGAGGATTTGGTGACAAAGAATGGCTGATGCTGCTGTGGAGGAAAAGCCCATAACGCAGAAGGCTAAACTCTGCAGGTTCTTTGTTTGCATTTGGGAAGTACTGATCTCACCTGCGCTGGCCTGGAGTTTTGTGAGGAAGGCTGAGGCACTGGGAGAAAGACCAGGGTGTGTGGGGGGCAGTTTGGACTTTTCTGGGCTTTTCTGAGAAGAGGGACACCGGGGCAGAGCTTGGGATTTGACTTAGGAGATGCGTATCTCAAAGCACATGCTTTGGTCCCCAGCACTGAGCAACTTCTTGAAAACAAAGCAGGAAATAAGGAAAAGGCAGAAATGTTCTACCTGGTCTGGAGACCCACAGCAGATGGAGTGCAGAAGGGCCGATTGAGGAGTCTTCAGCATCCTTATTGTGTAGTGTTTTATAAGGAACTGTGCCTTTTTCTTGAGTTGAAAGTTACTTTTTAAAAAGACAAAGAGAATTAGGAAAAACAGTTTGAAGAGTTGGAACCGAGGTCAGTTTCCATTTCGACAAAGGAGGGCAAATTGTTTTCGGAGTCCCTGAGCACGAGTTCTCACCTGTGTTGTTCTGCCCGTGCGTGTGTGTGCGAGTGTATGTGTGTGACAACGACTAAAGCAAATGAAGCCCCATTCACCACCGGCACTGTCCAGCCCCTGCTGGTGAGCCCTGCTGTGTGCAGGCCGTGTTTGTGTGTCCAGTGCCCAGCACACCCCTCCTTCCGGGCCATCAGTCCCAGGTGACCACCCATTCAGCAGCAGGCTCTGTGTATTCTCTGCCCAGAATGCACAGTGCAGTTTCCTTTGAAGATGTTGGCTCTAATGGTCATCTAATGCTCCTCTCACAGCCTTCATCGTCCCAACTCACGGGGGGCCGACAGCCATGTCAGGCCTCTACCTGACCTGGGCAGGGAAGGTGCTGTGGCCTCCCCTCTGCCGTGAGCACTGGGACGGCTCACATCTGCCCCGACCTACCTAGCTCTGCCACTCAATGCCCCGCAGAGAGCTGTAGGGGAGAAGTGGAGCAGGGCCTATATAGGCTGGCACCCAGGGAAGGGACTTCCGGCTGGAGGGTCTGGAACCTGCTGCCATCTGTCCATCCAGGGGAGATGGTGCCAGATCAGAGGGGAGCTCCGAAAGCCACTTGAAAGGGACCTCGACTCATTTTGTGGTAACTGATGTGCAGTTCGGGAAGTGCTTCACAAAAGTGAACTGGGCACCAGCCGCCCCCTTGCCCCTGCCCTTTGCTCAGGATCCTCTGTGCCATGGTTGTGTGCCTGTGGCATGAGGCTTACCCATGCAGTGCCACGGAGTGCACATCAGTGGTGTGGACAGTGAGCCACGTACACACTCGGCCCACTGAGGGCCGACACACATGGGCTCTCAGACAGGCTGCCTCCTGGGCGCCAGCTCCATCCTCTGGCCAGAGCCTCAGCTCCTCTGAGCCTGTCTCTGAGTCTATAACTGGCCCTCCTGTGTGCCAGGCCCATCCCTACCGCTTGACAACTGTGATGGTAACTGATTGTGTCAGTTGACTAAGAAATGCCCAGCTAAATTGGATCAGTGTAGCTCTGGGTACGGCTGAAAGGACTGACCGAAGACAGAAGACCCACCCTGGGTAGGCTTGTCACTCGAATGGAGTAAAGGGAGATGAAGAAAAAGTCTCACTTCTGTTTCTTTGGAGGAGCTCCAGTCTTCACACTGGACGTTGTCTCCTGGATTGCAGGGCAGACTCTTCAGCCTTCCGGGGCAGAACCTTCAGCCTCCCGATACAGACTCACACGGGACTCAACAGGGAGCTCCAGGCCTTCAACCTTTGACTGGATCCTTCAGATCTCCAGGGTGTAGACAGCTCTTTTGCACTCTTCCACACCTGACTGTGGACAACCATTGAAAGCCTGCCTTGTAAATTCTGGTGGTTTTTTTTTTTTTTTTTTTTTTGGTGCCGGGATCGAACTCAGAGTCTTGTGCTTGCTAGGCAAGCACTCTAACCACTGAGCTAAATCCCCAAACCCAAATTCTTATTGCATCACATTGACTCTGTCTCTTTAGTGAGCCCTGACTAATACAGACTTCAGTACCGGGAGTGGGGCATGTAGTGATATCCCTTCTAAGGTAAAAGATAAATTGCTGCATCTGGCTCCCCCTACAACCAAAAAAGAGGCACAACACCTAGTGGGCTATTTGGATCTTGGAGGCAACACATTCCTCACTTAGATTTTTTTACTCCAGCCCCTTTACTGAGTGACTTGGAAAGCTGCTAGTTTTGAGTGAGGCCCAGAACAAGGGAAGGCTCTGCAGCAGGTCCAGATCCAGTGGTACTTGAAGTGTCAGTGGCAGGTAGGGATGCTATTTGGAGTCTCTGGCAGGTTCCCATAGGCGAACTGCTATGGAGACCTTTAGGATTTAGGAGCAAGACTCCACCATCATCTGCAGACATTGCTCTCCCTTTGAAAATCACTCTTGGCCCACTACTGGGCCTTAGTGGAAACCTAACACTTGACCGTGGGACACCAGGTTACCATCCAACCTGATTGCCCATTATGAGCTGGATATTATTTGATCCACCAAGTCATAAGCAATAGTCCATCATTAAATGGAAACATATGTGCTCAAGCTAGAGCAGGACCAGAGGATCCAAGTGAGTTATGTGAAGAAGGTGCCCAGATGCCCATGGCTCCCACCCCTGCTCTATTGCCTTCTGTCTCCTGGCACGCACCTCTGGCCTCATGGGGTGCACCATGTTAGAGGCAGAGAAGGCCGGGGCCAAGTTTATGGATGGTTCTGCATGTTATGTAGGCACCACCAGCAAGTGGACAGCTGCAGCATTGCAGCCCCTTTCCAGGATATCCCTGAAGGACAGTGGTGAAAGGTAATGCACAGTGGGCAGAACTTTGGGCAGTGCACCTGATAGTACAGTCTGCCTGGAAGGAGAAATGGCCAGACATGAGATTGCATATTGATTCATGGGCTATAGCCAATGGTCTAACTGGATGGTCAAGAACTTCAAAGGAACATGGCTGGAAAATTGGTGACAAAAGTACTTAGGGAAGAGGTCTATGGATAGACCTCTCCATAAGGGCAAAGGATGTAAAAATATTTGTATCCCATGTAAATGCTCATCAAAAAGTGACCTCAGCAGAAGAGAACTTTAACAAGTGCTTTGATGACCCATTCTGTAAATAGTGGTCATCCTCTTTCTTCAGCCACCCCTGTCATTGCCCAAAGGGGTCATGAACAGAGTGGCCATGGTGGCAGGGACGTAAGTTATACATGGGCTCAGCAACATGGATTCCCACTCGTCATGGCTGATCTGGCTACAACTGCTGCCGAATGCCCAATACGCCAGCAGGGGAGACCAACACTATGGCCATGATATGACACCATTCCCTGGGGTGATCGGCCTGCAACCTGGTGGCAGTGGGTTATACTGGACAATTTCTATCATGGAAAGGACAGTGCTTTGTTCTCGCTGGCATAGATGCTTATTCTGGATATAGAGTCACCTTTTCTGCATGTAATGCTTCTGCCAAAATTACCATCCGTGGACTCATAGAATACTTTATCCACTGTCATGGAATTCCACATAGCATTATCTCTAACCAAGGCACATATTTTACTGGCAAAGAAGTAAGGTAATAGGCTGTCCGCATGGAATTCCCTGGTCTTACCATGTTCCTCACCAACCAGAAACAGCTGGATTGATATGAAGGGTGCACCAGTCTTTTGAAGACACCAGTACAGCACTAGTGAGGTGGCAATAGCTTGCAGGGCCAAGGCAAAGTTCTTCAAAAGACTGTTTATGCTTCTAGTCAGCATCCTCTGTATGGTGCTGTGTCTCCCATAGCCAGGATTCATGGGTCCAGGAACTAAGGAGTGGAAGCGAGAATGGAACCACTCGCCACGCATCCCTAGTGATCCACTAGCGAAATGTTCACTTCTTCTTCCTGCAACCTTATTTTCTGCTGGCCTAGAAGTCTTAGTTCTAGAGTGTGGAAAGCTTGTACCAGGAAGCACAACATCGATACCATTGAACTGGAAGCTAAGATGCCTTCCCTGGTCATTTTGGTCTCCTCATGCCTGTGAGGAAACAAGCTAAAAAGGAAGTTACGGTGTTGGGAGGGGTGATGGGCCCAAACTCTCAAGGGGAAATTAGACTATTATCCCACAGTAGAGGAAAGGAAGAATACGCTTGGAGTGCAGGCGATCCCTTCGAGAGCTTCCTAGAATTACCATGTCCTGTTAGTAAGGTCAGTGGGAAACTACAGCAACCTAACCCAGGCAGGATGACAAACGGTCCAGAACCTTCGGGTAACCAACAGGGAAAGAACCGAGACCTGCTGAGGTATTTGCTGAAGGCCAAGGGAATACAGAATGGGCAGTAGGAGAAGGTAATTCTGAATGCCAACTACCACCACATGATCAGTTACAGAAACGAGGGTTGTAATTGTAATAGTTCTCCCCTGATATGCTTTCTATGTATTATAATGTTGATAAACTTAACATTGGTTCTTAAGTATTGTTAAACCTATGTTGTAATGTTCCAGTTATAAAATTTTAGCAGTAAGCATTACCCAAAGAAAATTTGCCTTCTATTCTGGGGAGGGAATTAGTGCATTTCCATTTGTACACAGGATAGTTGTAACATGTTAGGTGGAATTATGAACTTGTCTTTGTATCTGGAGACTGTGGTTTGAGAAAATGTCTGGTTGTCAAGCGAAGGAGGGATGGATTATGACAGTTTACTGATTGTGTCAACTTGAGTAAGAAATGCCCAACTAAAATGGATCAGCAGTTCTGGGTGTGGCTGAGAGGATTTACTGAAGACTGAAGATCCACCATGGGCTTGTCATGGAGTAAAAGGGACACTAAGAAGAAATGCTCACTTCTGTTTCTCCAGAGGAGCTGCTGTCCTCATCTTCACCTTGGACATCATCTCCTGGATTCCATGCAGACTTTTGAGCCTTCCATCTCTGACCCCTCAACCTCTGATACAGACTTGCATGGGACTCTTCAGTGAGCTACAGGCCTTCAACCTTCAACTGTATCCTTCGGCTCTCCAGGGTGCAGACAGCCCTCTTGTACTCTTCCACACCCGACTCTATGGGCAGCCACTGTAAGCCTATCTTGTAAATCCTTATATTTATGTATCTTGCATTAAATCTGTTTCTCTAGGGAGCACTAACTGATACAGCAACCTTGCCTTGTTTAACACTCGCAATGCTTTTAACAGGAAAGCACTGAACTTCTCACCATTGAAAGACGGGGACACTGAGGCACTAAGCTCAAATAATGCTAGAGCCCTTGGAGGTAAATGCTGGAGCTGGGATTTGAACCTAGAGAGCTGGGCCAGAGCCTTCCCTCCTAACTGCTGGCATCTAGAATCTGCACATTGTAGGTCTTGGTGGTTCTTCATATGAGCGAAAGAGCAGCCGGTTTCTGCCACACATCCGCTGGAAGCTGACTGGATAGAAAGAAGGTTGTGAGGCGTTCTCACTGTACTGCTGCTTGGGATGTGGTCTGAGCCCGGGAAGCTCGAGCCAGCACCCCTCCCCCCTCCCCTGGGGGATGTCCCCATGCCTCCTGCAGTACTGCTGGGGTGTGGGTGAGGTCATGGCACTGCACCCACTTGGACTCTTGGCTCTTTGGAGCCTGGGATGAGACGGTCAAGGGCAGTGGCGTCAGTAGTAGCCTGGGATGCTCTGAGGTAGGTACAGAGGAGACCCAGGGGCCTCAGTGGAGGGGAAACTGAAGCTGCCCTTGTCAGGAGCCAGGATCCCGCCCACTGGCTTCCGTCTGTGTCTGTGTCCTTGCCCTGGGAGGGTTCTCGAGGACGGGGACAGGGAAGGGCAGAGGATGAGTTGAGGTAGGGAAGCGATGAACACCTCACTCCTGCAACCATGCTCACAGGTCCTGAGACAGGAGCCCCTCTCTGCTGGCCTCACAGGCCTCAGGGACAGGAGACTGAGTTCAGCAGCACCCTTGCCGGGAAGTGAGGGCCTTAGTTCCTCATTCAAAGCACACCCCAGTTCCCAACGCAGCTAAAAGCCTCACATTGCCCAACTCAGAGAACCTGTGCCGTCCAATCCCAACCCCGCCCCACGAGTGTTAGTGGCCGGGGCTTGACCTGTTTGTCCTCCACGGCCAGGCGGGGACACACTCTCGGTCCCAGAGCCTATATATCGAGGAGGAAGCTGCAATTCTGATGGCCCAGGAAAAGCTGTTCCCCATTTGTCATTGCTGAGCTCTGATATCTTTGGGGACTAAGTTTGAAGGACAGTTTTGACTGTTGTAACCAAAAAGCAAAAGGAAGCAAACAATGAAGGTCCCATTTTTTTCGGGACTTTTTTTCCTTTGTTGGTAGGAAGCCATTTCAGCAAATAGGAGCTGCTCTTACCAAACGTGCCTCAACCGCCCCAGCACGGGGTCTCCAAAGCACCCGGCACCGTGCCAAGAAACACTTGATGTCAGTTCCTTTGAGCTGAGCTGGAATCAAAGGAGCAACAGAGAACATTTCATTTCCACCAGGGTTTGTTCATGCATCATTTGAAAGATACTGCAACACAAGAGCCACGACCCAGTTCATGTCCCTCACGCTCTGTGATCGAAATCACCGCTGCCTTGACGACAGCCATTGCCCCAAGAGCAGCAGCACTTGGTACTTCACTTGCTGAACGTCTAGCAGCCCCCATTCTGATCAGGATATTTCTGGTAAGGTCCTGGTCCACGGAACCAAAAAGCCAACCACAGGCCTCCGACTCACAGCCTTTTGCTCTTTGCTCTTTGCCCGGGCAGGCCTGGACATCCCCAGCAGGCACTCTGACCTGCAGCTCCCGGCTGTGTTTGGGGACCATTAGGGTGGCACAATTTGGAGCAGCCGTAGGAAGCTCTGTGGGCTGAGGTCAGGTGACTGAGCCCACTTAGAGTCAGGGAAGGAAGGAAGGAAGGCAGGTTGCTGGTCCCGACAGACCCCCAGCCAGTTTCTTCTTAAGGATGCTGGGGAGGTGTCCTGAGTTAGGAGATTTGGAGGCTATTTCCCAGCAAGGCAGAAGTTTGAGCTGATGTGATTCCTGTGGCCTAACGGGACCACTTGGTTCCTCTGTAGCTTTCTGCTTTTTTCTCCTGCAAACTGCACTCATTTCCCATAGAGGCTACAACACTGAATTCAGCTCACAGCAACACAATGTTCTCTCCTACAGCTCGGGAGTCCAGATGCCTGAAGTCAGTGTGACTAAGCAAAAATCAAGGTGTCTGTGGGACTGTAGGGGAGATCCAATTTCTTTGTCTGTTCTGGCTTCTTGTGGCTGCTTAGAGTGCTTGGCTTGTGACCTCTTCCTCTACCTTAAAACAAATTGCTCCAGGACCTGCTTCCCTGATCACATGCCGTTCCTGCCTTTGACCTTGCCGTCTTCTTCTGAGGACCCGGTGACTACAAGATCACATTTAGGACACATCCAGACACTGCAGGCTGCCCTCCATGGCTCAAGATCTTTAACTTAATCACATCTGCAATGTCCCTTTTGTCATACAAAATAACATCCTTGGGTCCCAGGGATTTATAGATGTTCTGGGGGACTGTTATTTAACTTCCCCAGAAAGGCGTAGTGAAAACTCCTAGCCACCCTCCTGCAACCCTGAATCGTCCTTGAAGAAGCCCAGTAACAAAAGGGCAATCAGACCTTGTCAGGAGAGCTGAGCATCTTCAGGGCCACTCATATCAGCCACCATCCCTGTAGCACCTGCTCTCCTTTAGGGTGGTAACCCTCTATTGCATGGTCACTTGGGGAGGGGTGGACCCAAAAGCCAGCCAATATGGAGTCTAGAGAGCCGGCTCATCATCTCCTGCTACAGCCATGAGTGGATATGCCACCAAGCTCTGTCCCTGGGATAATGTTCTTTGAGATGCAGGAGCTTCCTTGTTCAGCTTAGCAGTGATCCCTGACACCCTGTTGCTCTTGCTTCTTGCCCATTTTTGCCATCCCTAGGCTCTGGCTCCTGGGCATGCTAATTCCTAAACCTGAAGACCCAGCTGCCCCATGCTTCCAAGAACTGGTGGTCCCCATGGCACTCAGACCCTCGGATGGAGCTCACAGTCACCATACTGTTATAGCGGGTAGGTTCTGATATTCCTGGGTTCTTCCCCTCCTCGAGCAAAGAATTGAACGAGGAGGGCAAAAAGTAGTTCTAAAGTTTTATTTATAATTATAGAGAAAAGAAGAAAAGGAAAGTTGAGCATAACAATAGATACAGCAAAATGTGTACCAGGCCTAAAAGGCATGTTAGGGGTCACCACAAAAAGGCACGATAGCCTTGGGGCTGGGTGTGCAGATACCATCTTCCTATGGGAGGGAGAAGGGAGAGCTCTTTCCTTCCCATGGGAGGGAGAAGGGAGAGCTCTGGCGCCCTAGAAAGAGAGCTTGCTTCCAGTGTCACTTCTATTTATAAAACAGAGTTCCCGTGGAAACTCACGAGAACTCCCTACAGCTCCACGTGAGAGGGCTGGTTCTTGAAAGTGGTGTCTTGGGCTGACGTCAGGTCCAGGCTATTCCCCCAGATCACATTCCCTTGCCAGCCAGCCTTAGCCACGCCCTATTCCTACCTCAGTACCACTGCTTGCTCTCAAGACCTCAGCTATCAGAACTGTCTGCTCTGAAGTAGTCATGGAGGACTTGAGGGTGCAATGTAGTACCACCTTACAAATGGGCTGGTATCTTGGTAACCTACTCCTGGCATCAAAACCCTGGATTCTGTTACTGTTTGGGATGTTTTGGGGGATGGAAAACAATGAAGGTTGGAGTTGACTTCATTGATCTCTGCACCATTTATGTGTCATACAGTTACAGGATCTTATCTTCCAAAAGATGGTGGTGTTATTGTCAAAGTCCTATACTCACTCAGGAAACTCCCATTTAAGTAACAGTGTGAAGGATACATAGGACACAAAAATGGGCATAAGGTTTGGTAGTGTCGGCAGGCCATCCTGCCATTGGTAGGGTTTTTGTTTTCATTACATCTCAAGGGTACCTAGACAGATGATGCGTATTTGTTGAATGAATGAATGGCCAAATAGACGCTGCCAACCAGAGCATCCTTCTTGTAGGTGGACTGCTGTGGCCACCTAAAGCAGCCATCAGCCGTCAGAGATTGACCTCTGCAGTGCAGCTGAAGACCAGTGAACACGGTCTCTCTTTCTTTCTTTTTATTGTGGTGATTTACCTCATGGGGATTCACATGGACCAGATACCAAAATGCAAATCCCCACACTTGGCTTTTACTGGAGGGTGAGAGCTCAGAGTACTGAAGCAAATAATCGGGTCGTATGATGCTCAAGTATTTTATTTTGCTTTTTGCTTCTGGGGGCTGGGATGGAATCCAAGGCCAGGGGCTCCACCTGCAACTCTGGACCTACTGGCAGTCCAGGCTTGCGTAGGCCTGAGAAGTACCCTGAGAGGTGCAGCTTTCTGTGCTGAAACAAGAACAGCGCCGGGAAAACTGGGGTGGTTGATCACCACGCTCCCGCCTCTCTGGAACTCTCTGGTTCTGAAGTGACTTCCTCCCTCTTGCATCTCGAATGTGGGCTCACTGGGTTGCCCCCGCGTGCACTGGTTATTCTTGAAGGGAGAGGAGACAGTATGGAGCGGGAGATCACCCTGCTGTTCCCTCATGGAGCAGAGGCGAGGGCTTTTCCAAGGTTCGGAACTGTGGAGTGGAAAGTGAACACTTGGAACCTTTAGGCCTTCATGAGAATAATAAGATGTTTGTTTTAACAGTAAATGCTAGTATGACAACATGCACACGCATTATTTCTCAGAGAGGCTACTGAGAAAGAGTGTAGAAAATACTCTTTCTCTAGAGGCAAAATTACACTGAAGTTTTTTGAATACAAAGGGAGAGCAGTTTACTCTAGCTTGGGTGGCTTGGTGAAGGTGGTTGGGGCATTCTTTTTATTACCAGGGACACACCTTGGTGGAACCCCAAACCTTTAGAGGTGGGGACCTCCAGGTCTCAGGTCTCCCCTTCCCTGTCTTCTCCTCACAGCTACTGCTCTCATGGTCCATCTCTAATATTCAAATTCCCTAGAAATACAGGAAGAGCTCAACAACATGTATAAAATGCAAATAATACAACTTTCATTTAGTTTATTGTAGATGTGTTCATCCTACATTCAAGGCCCCTTCTTATTAGTGTCTCCATCTCTATTTTTTTAATGCTTGGAGTCATAGAGGTCTAAGTTTCCCACCCAAATTCAACCTTCTCCTCTTCTTTCCCAAATGCAGCCCGGATGCCAGGAGAAGTGGACATCAGTGCCGTGTGGCACTAAGTGGTGTCAGCCTCTGTCCTTGCTGTGTCCCCCTGTTTAGGTGTCTATAGCTGGGGTTATCCCTGGGCTATTCAAACCACGGGCACAGCCCTAAGGTCTGTGGTGACTTGTGCGTATCCCCAGATTGGCTACCAGTAATTCATTGTGTGGTTATGCCAAAATTTATTTAGACAATCACCTGTTGGTAGCTACTGGACTACTTCCAATTTTGGAATATCATGAATAAATCTGTTAAAAACATGTTCAAGTCATTTTGTTGACAAGTGTTTTTATTTCTTTGGGGGAAATATCTATGTGAAATATTGCTAGGTTATGCTCTAAGTGTGTATTTAATTTATGAGTTACTGCCAGTTTTCTAAAGTGACTGCTACTACCAACAAAGTATGAGCTATCAGCTTTCTTGTGTGATCCATCTATAATTTTGGCCATTCTAGCACATGGAAAATGGTGTCTCTTTGTGATTTTAATTTGTATTTCCCTAATTACTCACTATGTTGTATACTTTCATACGTGCCTATTGGCCATTTGTAAACTGTCTGTTCTAGTCTTGTGGCTATTTCTATATTGGACTGTTGATCTTTTAAGGATTTAGACAAAAATATTATATACACCCTTTACCAGCTAAATATATTTTGGAGTTTTCACCCAGTCTATGGCTTGTCTCTTTTTCATTTTCTTTCTTTCAAAGAGAAGAATTTGATGAAAATCAACTTATCATTTAAAAAATATGTATGATTAATGTTTTTCATGCCATACAAAATCTGTGCCTAAACTGCCTCAAATTGCAAAGATCTAAGTTTTCTTCCACTTCTTTTCATTTAGGGGTTTTATTTTTAAGTCTATATCAGGAAGCCTAAATTGGTGTTACTCGTTTTTATTTGATGATTTTATATCTTACTGCTGTTGGTTTACAGTGCCCATGTGGCCAGAGAAGACACTTTGCATGATATAACAGACAACAGGTAAAAGATAGGAGCTGTCTCTTTTTGGGCGGGGTGGGGGGCGCGGTGGGCAGTGCTGGGGCTCGAACTCAGGGCCTTGCACTTGCTATGGAAACACTCTACCACTGAACTAAATCCCCAACCCCAGGAGTTGTCTTTTGAATAGATTAGAGAAGAACAAAAATAGTAATTTTATATTTGCTCTCACATCTACCATTTCTGGTATCTACTTTCCAGGCTGAAGGCTCAAGTTCCCATCTGGTATTCTTTCTCTTCAACCTGAATAACATCCTTTCATATTTCCTGGTGGTAAATTCTCTCAGCTTCATCTAGCTGAAAGTGTCTCTGTTACTTTCATTTTTTGAAGAATGTAGTTTATTGAATATAGAATTTCAATGTGATTTATCATTCCATCATCCCGGGCTTCATTGCTTCTAATAAAAAGACAGGCTGACTCATTATTTGTCGCATGTATGTAAATGTCATTTTTTCCTCTGGCTGCTTAAGATCTTTTTTCTTTCTTTATTTTTAACTATTTGACTATGATGTGCCCCTGCAAGTGTGTGTGTGTTTGTGTGTGTGTGTGTGTGTGTGTGTGTGTGTGTTCACCTTCCTTGGAAATTATTGAGATCCTTGGATTTATAAATTAATATTTCTTATCAAATGTGAGACATTTTAAACTATTTTCTTTCAATTTTTTTGCCCATTCTCTCTCTTTTCCTTTTCTAAAATTCCAATTACACATATATTAAACTGATTGACATTGTGCCA
>PVJO010004718.1:0-2500 GCA_004026905.1 Hystrix cristata
AAGGATATAAAGAGATTATTTACAGAAATAATGATGGAAAACTTCCCAAGCATGAGAAAGGCCTGAACAAACCACAATAGAGACTTGCTTAGCAACAATCTCTAGCTCCCAAAAATGGGAGCACAGACATGTGACCTGCATATTATCCCAGGTGATGTATTTCTTTACTAAGAGTCCAGACAAGATAGATCAAGTAAATTGATCAGCTCCAGAAGTGGTAGCTTAGTGAGGATCCACAGAATGTACCTAGAATTACATTGTAGTTCATAGGTTTTGGAATCAGACAGATCTGGGTTAGAAGTCTAGCTCCATCATGCATTAGTTGAGTGACCTTGGACAAGAACTCAGTATCTCTGAATCTCAGTTTCTGCATCTAGAAAGTGTGGATAACGTTGGATACCCTGGGAGTAGATGCTGCTATGAAGATTAAGTGGCACCTGGGTAGGAATGCTTAAGCCAGTGGTGACTGGCACACAGCAAGAGCTGAGAAGATGGTGATTCAAGAGGATTGGAGATGTGACTAAAAGACTTTATAAAAGGTTAAGTGAACTAAACAGAGCAGAGCAGCATGCAGTCATTACGAGTGAGAGGGCATGATAAGCCCAGAAGCCTCACACACGGCATCTACTCTTCTAATTATTTGTAGCCATATGAGCCAAATGTAAGACTAGATTTTTTTAAAATGTAGATTTCAGTAATAATTGGAAGTGATTTTAAGAACTCTACAGGTAAAGGACATCAAGATGTGTGATCATCCATCAATGAAGAAGTTTATCAACTAAAGTAGACAAAAGAAAATCATTGAAAGCTCAATAGCACTAAGAGTAATCCTAGCTAGTGATAATTAATAGCTTCAGGATAACGCCTCAGAATTCCTTTCTATTGTACTTGGCTAGATAAGTGGAGAAAGATACAAGAGCCTTTTCGTTGTCCTCTGAGGTTAGTGGCTGCCCATAATCCCTCCAACCCATTGGTTCGACAATTAAGAAATTAGATTATAATTTGAAGTATATATAAACCAAATCCATCTTTTTATACCCAAAGGGGCTAAAATATATATTCTGTGCTCCAAAAATTTAGTTTATTTTAAACAGTTGAGAAACAATGCTACATCTATTTTTCAGGACAAGCTTTGTATACCTAGAGGGGGCAACAGAATTTAAGAATGAAACGTATACAGCTTAAATAAAACATGCTCAATATTATATTCTTTATATTTACAAAAAATAAACACTAAGAGATTTTCCAAAAGCAACAGAAAAAAAAGTTTGATATAATCTTCTTGGTTGGTGAAGGAACTTAGAAAACAGAAAACAAACGGAGCAATATTCCTTCCCCTTCTCCTAACCCATTTTAAGTTTTCCCTTTCTTCATGAAGGTCATAAAATGATTTCCAGAGAAATATGAGATTTTTTCAATATCAAAAGAGGGAAGAGGTTATAAAAAAGGTCAAGAAACACCTATGGAAATCCACCAGCTGGAGAACTATTTATACATCACCAGGGATAACATACTCTCCCCATGAGGCATGTTCAGGAAGGGGATGAATTGAAGCCTGTAATCTCTTCTTGCTAAACGGAGCCAAAAAAAGTCAGACTATAAACACTAGAATACTAGCTTGAGTGGTTCTCCCAAGTTCTGCCAGATATTTCATTGTGGTGTGTCTGTCAGACATTTTGGTTACCAGTTCTCTTAGAAGAAATAACTTTGAGTCAGATGAGCAAGATCTCTCAATAAGATGATTTTTGTGAAACATTATTTCAACTTAAAAACAGCATTAATGAGCAACCACTATCAAGAATGAGGATTGCTACTGGGCATGGTGTCACATGCCTGTAATTCCAGCATTCAGGAGGCTGAGGCAGAACTTGGAAGGATGGCTGCAAGTTCCAGGCCAGTAGGAGCTACATGGTGAGTTCAAGACCAGCCTAAACTACATAGTGAGACCCTGTTTAAAAAACGAAAATAAGGTTGAACCAGGTGTAGTGGTGAACCAGGTGTAAGCAGCTATAATTCCAGGTACTCAAGAAGCTGAGGCAAGAGGATCACAAGTTTGAGGATACGCTGGGCAACTTAGTGAAACCCTGTTTTAAATAAAAAGAACAGCCAGCAAATGGTCTGGGGATATAGCTCAGTGCTAGAGCATTTGCCTAGCATATGTGAAACCCTGGGTTCAATCCCCATGACTTAAAGATATGATTCTGAAAATAACAAGCAGAAACCGAAATAATGCAAAAAAATACAAACAGAATAAATGCTTAGCTCTTATAGAAAAATTGGACATATCAGTATAAGACTCACTTAAAAAGAGTAACATGTTGAATTTACATAAAACTGACAGTTATAAGAGCGATATTTGTTTCTCTGTTTTCCATCTTTCTTTGGGCAATAACGACCAGTTCAAGATGATTTTCACAGCCCTGAAAAATCAAGTCTCAATATCTCATCTGCTACCGAATTTCTGAGTGCTTTAGGAAACTTTGTCTTAATGATAAACCAT